>UZAF01019588.1:0-22901 GCA_900617895.1 Haemonchus placei | reverse complement strand
GTGTATGGAAAAAGGTAAGGAAAAGATTTTTCAAACTATTTTCCACAATCAAGAGTGTAGGATTCTTATACTTGAAATTCTCATTGATATCGATCCTACCACAACCCCAGTGATTCAACCAATATAGCTGTAGAAGAAACAAATCAATACCACTCAAGTCCATATCAGCCTTTAATGTGAAGCACTGGAGTAAAATGCAGGTTAATGCCCTAAAGTTAACAAGAAATTTGTCTAAAGTCGAAGCCCAGGTGTTTTATGCCTCACTCTGTCGCCTACCTCTGGTAGCACCTATATTTCACTTCTAACGATCAATGTGGTGGTAAATTACCGCACCTACCGATAAGAAATTGAGCACCAAACCAATACCCGCATAGGCCAACCTAAAGTTCCGTCCCTCTTTGGTCGATTACTCGGGATGAGACTGACCTTTGAGGATAAAGGGATTGAACTGTGCATCGGCTGATTGCCGCAAGGCAGTGTATAGGCCACATACGCATCAAAAATACCACTACGATCTTGAGCGAAAGCCAAGTCCGGGGCGCGTCAGAGAAACGGGGTCGATTCACGTCAAAAGACAGTCGTTCATCCTTCGAAATTGTCAACTCCACGAGTTTGTTCACACGCTATCGTTTGCCCCGCTGTAAATTACCTGTCAAATGTATGTCGGTGCGTGTGCATCGGTGTGTGCGATTGGAGTGTGTCAATGTGTATGTTGATGGTGTATCAGTCCGTGTGTCAGTGTGTTGCTGTGTATTTTGGTGCGTCGGCATCGGTGTGTGTGTCGGTGTGTGTTTCACCATGTGTTTCGGAGTGTGCGTGTGGAAGTGTTTGTGTGTCGCTGGGTGTGTCGTTGTGTGTGTTGCCCCTTCCTTTCTATACATTAATGATGTGACTCTTTGACTATGCCGTTACTCGACAAATATTTCCACAAACTCATTATATGAGCAATGCTTTCGAACTCTGCAATTAGGCAAAGCTCCTTCCACCGTCAACGGGATATAATCTAAATACAGGCTTATGGCCGCTTCTTCCGCTAGTTCGTCGCCTGAGTCCATCAAATAGGTCATGGTTGAAATATCTAACATAGTAAGAGATAATTCATCCTGAAAAGCAACGCAACCTCTTGAAGCGACCCTTCACAACATAACTTTTCAAACAGAGTGTCGTCTCTGAGTTGCATAGCCCTTCTTTTTTGGTTCTTTCGGCAAAAATTTGGGCAAGAAATTGAAAACTCTTGCTATCTTAAATCAGAGCAGTTGGAAGCGATGCAGGCGACAGATCAGCTTCAACACTGAAAGGAGGAGAGCTTGTCGGTAGTCAGTAAATAAAGAGAAATACTGAAGATCAAAAGTACAGGGAAAATGTCCGAAGAATAAGCTAAGCTCCATGAGCAGGAACAAAGTCCTGTAAAGACACAGGAGGAAAACTTTGTAACCTCTCGAATCCCAACAGGGATCCCGCTGTCTGCTCACGATAACAGGCGTTATTCACAGTCGCAATGTTCGTAGGCCGCCTTGCATTACCGGTTTGACCCGACGGTAGAACCGCAGCACTTCCGGGCGGAAGAACTAGGCATGTATATGAATACGGCCGCCAAACAGGGCCCAACACTATGCTTTCCTCATAGGTGAAGTTCATTGAATAGGATAGGGTTCAGCTGAGCGGAGGTAAACTTCTGCTGCATGAGCACTATATGTAGAAGAACTGTTGCTGATGGCGAAAGAAGTTAATGCAAGGCTAGAGTTGGAAGAGGAGACCGAAAAATGTAGCATACCTTGGTGAAGTTTGATACTATGACCACGCACTCGCCCATCTGACGAAAACATGCCATCATTTCAATAAGAACACTCAGCTTCCCTAAACGAGATATTCAAAAATTTTCTGCTCTTTATATTTCATTTGCGATTCCGTTCACTTGAGAGAAAGCCCAACAATTATCTCACCGGAATCGCTCAAGCGCACCGGACGGCTGCTGTAGTCCTGGGGAAATACAGATAATAATGATGAATACTCGTAGCATTTATTCTGGAACTTAATTTTAGGTCAGGGTTGCACATGAAAACAAAAACATACTATGCACCTTATTTACCGATTCAGAAAGCTGTTTGAAGAGAATCGCAGGATGATTCGCTGCCTTTCTCATCATATTGATAAGAACCAAAGGTTCTCCACTGATATGCTCACAGATTTCATGAAGAAGTTTCTTTTGCATATCGGAAGGAGCACAGAAAAGTACATAATCATCTAAAAGGGGCAAAGCGATATCAAATTGATAATTTCTTCAGCCTCGAAAGTTTTGCCTACTTCTAACTGGCAGGTGAACACTATTAATTTCGCTCGTCCGTCTCAACAGGCAATCAGAAATGATCATATTGAGGCTTCCATCCTGGAAAATGTAGCCGATGAGTTGCTGGGGATAGTCATGAGAAAAAATAGTCCAAACCTCCCTATGACACTGCGATTTGAAGTCGGTAAATGTTCCGAAACAATTAGGGCGCACAAAGTCAAGAAGGGAAAAAAATTCTTCAATATCGTTCTGAAGTGGAGTCCCAGTGAGAAGTAGACGACGGGGAACACCCAAAGAATCAAGCTTAAATAGTCATGTTGAAAAGAAGGTAATGGGAAAAATATTCAGAAACTAATTTCAATCGCTACTAACGCATTGATATGAGATAACTTATTGAACTATGTGAGGAGTGTAATGCATGTCTTATAGCAATTTTGAGCGGAATTCCATGGAATCATGTAGTTCTGCACTCATTCACGGGCTCACAGTACACTTTGCAAAAAATATACATGCAAAGCTGCGTCACAGTGTTGTGTCTTAACACCATTGTAGACGAATGCACTCATTATTAAAGTCCGGAACATAACCTAGCCCTAGATAGGGTCGCGAAGCGCTGTTCGAAATAGCATTCATCGTTGGTCCGTTCTTATTCATCACAGGTATGTAGCCATACGGTTTTTCATTCCGTTTACCTCAGTAAGTTCCGGTTGAAGCACTTTCCACAGTTGCTTCCAAAGTTGACCAGCTTGCAATCCTTTGTTATCAAACATTTCAAGTTCGAACAATTGATTAGGATTGCGCATTCAGAGGTGTAATCGCAAGTATACTGGATCTGTTGGTGACTTGACTCGTAAAATACCCTTTATACAAACCTTTTCATAGTATAGGGGGGAATGGAATAGGAGGACTGTAGTAAAAGACGACGACCATTTTTGCATAATCTCCGCTTCACGGACGACACCGTGCTTACAAGACCTGAAAGCGAACGGTACGAACGAATGCGGTCCCAATCCGACAGCATTGCAAGACAATTTTAGCGAAAATGATGTTTATAAAAACGGGTCGCTGCTTGATGCTACCTTCATGCCAAATTAAAGGAACATCTCGAAAAGCTCCGCTTACGTGGATCTAAATCGAGAACTCAGCAAGCTAAACGACCTAGTTCCGCAGTTGAGCATAAGAGTATGCGCAGCATGGGAGCATTCAAGAACATCGATGGAGTAATCCGCGCTCACGTTTTCGACACTACAGTCCTTCCTGCTTCATCGCACGCCTCGTAGAGTTGCACACTGCGAAAGCAAGATAACCATGCAGTTGGCGCAGTGGAAAGGTGTTTATATTTTTCGATACCAGTGTGCAGAGGACAATCCAGGGGTGCAGTTGCTTCATGGAGTGAAAATGTGTAGATATTCCGCAGTTGGACTAGATTGATCACTCACTGGATTCCTCGAAAAGTCAAACATATCAAGGACGGCCGTCAACGCGCCGGTAAACTTCTTTACGAGAAGTTAGAAAGAAAGGAATGGTATGTCTTGTGGATGTCTGTCCATTTCACTACAATGGTTCGCGACAGGGACGAATGGAGACGGCTCAAGATAATTAATGATCAGAGAGACGACAGGCGATACAGGTGAATGTTCGTACCTGCTTAACAGTCACCCAAAAAGCGTTTCAGGCATCTATCGTGAAAGTTTCACGTAGTTCATGCGAACCACAATGTTTATGATAAAGCAAAATGACTGAGAGCCTGAGAACGTGGATGTTTGTGTGAATGTCTCATCGAATTACGATTTTCAAGGCACAGTCTACTTGCAAGCTTACCACTGAAAAGTCCCAGAAAACTTGACAAAGCTGGCGAATTATAAACAAAACATGCTTTTTACGAATGTTTTGCTATACATGACAGGTAGCACCTCGGTTGAACCATACCTACTGCCCTAATGCTCGCGAAGATGAGATCAACGTTTTTCAGAAAATCGGAAGTTTGCTATATAAGGGCAACAAACGAGTTTTCCACTCGAGAACCATCGTTTTCTCATCGCTCAGCCATGAATGATTCGATAGGCTTTTCGAATATGAAGTTGCAAGTTTATAGACCGACTACTTTTATCGAATGCGTATCAAAATTTGAGAATAATTTTCACTTTACCTGTCCAAATGAAAAATGTCAACAACTAGACACTATGAAAAATCCTCATTCAAACTGAAAAAGATCTCTACACTGGCAAGATTGCTTATTTCTCTGCGATGGCACAGTCCTTGCGAAAGCTCGTGTAGGAGAAACTCGCACAACGGGCTGACAGACTGGCCGCATCTCTAACCCTCGCGTAACTTCATTCAAAAATTCTACACTTGTGCTCTATACATGAGCTCGTTGGTTTCGCAAAAGCGACGTCTATTCTTCGAAGATAAGAGCACGAGAGCGCAAATGTTTGCCAGAATGCGTTAGTATTAAGGATCTTCACTTTAAAACACATAATGGAGAAGAACTCACGGCCTGTCTGAGCTTCCCATTTACATTCTTCAAGCGATGACCCTCGTCACAGACAAGAATATCAAAATGTATGGCCGCCAGTTTTTCCCTATACCTTAACGAGGACGTGAATGGAATTTTTCCTTGAAATATAACATACAGAATGTAATATTTAAAATCTTGTGAGAGTTTGTACCGCAAAGCCATTTCGTAGCTAATTATGAGGTATGGATATGTAGAGACGGAGCAAACATATGTGGTAATGTCTGAGGCGCGCCTTACAGTCATAACCTGCAAAAGATAGAACCCTACAAGAAGCAGGCTAATACAGTAAACACATTCAGTAAATATCCTAACGAAGGTTTCTTCGAAGATTCAAATCAATCACTCTTATCAAAACTTCGACAGATGGTATCTCACAGGAGCTCTGCCCATTTGAAACCACTTGCGAAATTCACTCCTCCAATTATCGACAAGAGAAGATGGAACCACCAGAAGACATTTTCTAGCAGCACTTCCCGTTGTACTCTGTAAATAAGCTAGTGTTTGACGTTGTTGCAAATTTGATTTTGATCAGTTAAAGCAACAGATGTTCATTTCTTGAATCAAAACTTTACTCCTAGCAACATGTTAGAATGACAATGTAAATCGGTGAATCATTCGCCTTTTTTCTACGAATATTAAGGAAGGCATTGAAAGAAAATTGAACGAGACTCATAGAAAACAATCCATATGAAAAGTTGTCATTGGCAAAACCGATTTTCGAAACCTCCCCTATGCTCTATAATATCTCGGCTTGTGAATGATTTTCAATCTAAGGAGGCTCATCGCTTGCACCTGCTAGAGACGTCTCTTGCACGTAGCTATTGCACGGAACTGCCCCGGCGCTGCGCGAGTGTGGGGGGCGAGAATTTTGCATTGTATGGAATTTTTCCTTCGTAGCCTAGAAATTATTTGATGTTGATTTTATCTCGTATACGACCTTTTGATACTTGTGTGACATCGTTTCTTCCAAACCATGCAATATCGCTTCAATTTTTTTCATGTCACTACACGGTGGACCAGAATTACGATTACAGCGCGCGCTGAAGCTCATAGAAGATTTTTTCTGAGTTTGTGACAATTCGTTCGCTTTCTTTCATTTCACAGGGTAGATTACACTATTACCTTCCAAATGAAACTAAACTTTTGGTAGATTTTGAAAGTAATGTAAGCGTCGCTACCCCGTGAATCAATCGTCGCTTTGCATTTACAAGCACTTTTAGCACGGTGCATCTACAGACGAATTAGGGTAGCAAGGCAGGTGGTACATACAACCATAAGACACTTTCGAAAGTTGGGAACAGTTGCAGCCTGCGGTTATGTTTAGGGGGAGTGTTCAGGAAGCAGGGCGAAGGTGTGCGTAGCAGCAAAGTTCATTCTGAGCCCAAAATGGCTGAATGAATGGATATCTCATGAAGTTTTCTGCGAAACCGTAGAGCTTCATCTTCACAACGGGGCCTTTACACGATCAGAAAGTAATTTCCCCAGTGAGCAGGCCAAAAAGTAGAGAGAAGTTGACACATAAAAGCTGCTCCGCCGTATCCGACAAAATCATCATACTTAATTCTTGTTCACCAACGGAGAGATANNNACGGTGAAAATGGTGCTCAATAACCAGGGCGACAAAGTTTGTATAAAGCTGAAAGGAATGGAGCGATACAGCGCTAGGTCCACTGACTTTTTGCGATGGCCTCTGCGAGCAGCACCGACGAGACGAAAACACCGATTATTTTTGTAAATTCAGGAGTGAAAGTTGATTTGGAGTTCTGTTCGATTCCGCCGTGTGCTATAGGACATTTTAGCGATTTAAACCAGATATATTGTGAAGATGAAGCTCCTGACGGCAGACCAGAAATCAGTGTAGTCAGCCTTTGAGATGAAAGCATCCGTCAGACCAAACAAGAAGTGAAATAATCTCGAAAATGCCCTACAAAAATCCGGGATCAACTCAATGATCATAGCTGCGTGCCACCATCAATGCCGTCCACCATCTTCTCTGGGGTTGAGTGAAAGCAGAAAGCAACCGATGTCCCAGTTTCAATGTACTATGTTGATAAGATAATAGTGATAAACACTTTCCTGAAATTGGCTTGCTTTATTGCTTTCTATTCGTTTTCGGGGATGTGATGCCTGTGTAATCATAATTTTTGCCTACCCTGTATATTCCCAGTCGGGCGAATGCGGTGTAGTAGCGGGTGCGCACCATCACACACGGACGGTCCGGAGATGGAGCTCCGTTCGGGCCAACCAAACCTTCCATCCCGCCGGGGTTGGTTAATTGGTACCAGGCTCGTTTGCGCGGATGAAAGCTATGACTTGTACAATGGATGCTCACCGTGAATCACTGCATAGACCATCTACGTATTCTACACGCCACTATGTGTGTAATCGAGTGCGGGGCGCATCCCAAAGGCAGAATCGACCAACTCCAAGGACTTGATTCTGTAAATCCTCTGCATGAAATTCGGAACGATATGCGCATTCTGCAATCTCTGGCCCCAAGAGACCGCAAAAAAGTGGATGAAGTAATGCAGCTGCTCTCTGCAACCACCCACTCTTTCGCCATTATGCCCTGCCTTTTCATCGATGGCCCAAAGGTCAGAAGTCCTCCGTGGTTTCAAAGTGTGTACGATCGTGCGTGGCGGGTATGGACACTTACCTCCACCAAGGAGGTGAAGGTAATGAGCCGCTTGTACCAGGGAGTTATCGAAGACAATCATAGCTCATTCCTTGGCCGTTCGAGAATATGATCATCACCTCATCACAATAGCTCCCAATGTAAACTTTTGCTCATTCACTGGGACTTTTCTTACTATCACCTGCCTGCTTTCAGTTCTGTGCTTTTAGATTTGGGAACTTTATCTCTCATTCATAACAGATCGCCTGCTACTTGAGCACTCACCACGATCATTCTGACGCGCCTACACAATTATGTTTCCACCTACATGCAAAAAATTGAAGCGGTATTGCATGGTTTGGGTAAGAACTGGTCACCGACACTATCAAACGTTCGTAGAACGCGATAAAATCAACATCAAATAAATTTCTAAGCTTCAATACGATGCAAAGTTCTCGTCCCCCACAAAACTCGAAACTAGTCTCTCGATTATGAAGCGTCACCCTTACCACTGCTCGAATCTGCCGCTGGTAAACATGTCACATCCATATAATTCAATTCCTCTTATGTTAGCCCTCCCTGAAATCACCTCACAACTCCGTTCAGAGAATCGCTTAGCAAATTTGAAAAGCAGTTTTGAGATCAGCATACGAAAATACGTCGAGTAGTATAGGTCTCATTTCAAACGGCCACTTCGACCTGGAATCCTTCCCTGGTTAGCATGATACTCAAAACGATGACATGAAGAAAGCCATCCAGGTAGCCCTCTTGCTGTTAAAATGAGGGAAACATGTCTTTGTTGATAATAGTGTCCTAAACGCGAACAATACAATGTTTTCCAACCTCGCTTTCTCCTCAACANACCCCTTTGTAGATGTCAAAGGTATCTGTTGTGTGTAGTGGTGGTTATGATGATAACCACTAGAGTGGTCTTATCCTTATGTTGTTGAAGCTATATAAATGAGAGTTCGGTATGGTGGTAATTCATTCTTGCCCAGTCTACTTCGTCTCCAGCTGTATCGGCAGTGCTTTCCAATAAAACGTCGTATCCACTATCTGATCTGCTACAAAGCTATCAAGACAATAGTGGTACACAACAGTATCAATAGGTTGATGAGAATAGAGTTATTTGAGCAATCCTCGCTAGGAAAGTGCTAGATCAGGAGAATCGTTACCACTATTATACACAAACTACAATATCATCTTTCGTTTGCAGTGTCTTTACTGCTTCCTGCCTACCACGAAATTGAGGTCTAGACGAAGAAGCGTCTGGAGAGCTGGGGTCACGTTCGAATTTGGTTCGGCACAGGTCAAGAAGACAGGAGCACTTGTAGACTCAGCAAAGTCCACTCACAGGAAGAGGGTGCATCATCGGAGCGAGAGGTACGAAGCGTAAAATTTTCTGACTTTGTTTCGGAACAGCTCATTCACGGAGAAAGCAGGCGAAGGTAGGAAGTGTGTTGACAAATGGATTGAAGAAACCTCCTGGGGTGAGCGGAGCGTGCACACAGCGATTGGCACTTGCTGCATAAATTCATGGCTGCAATCCTCAAAAGCATAATTTGAAGAAATTGTAGAATCAAGCAAGCCGTGAAGTGTGCTTAGTCTTGAATTGCGATGGTTTTGATGTACTCTTTTTGAGCTGAAAAGCCATAGAGTTTTGGGGAAAGGTGCAACGGCGGCCAAGAAAGCTAAAAATCGTGAAACATAAAGCTTCTCAAAAGTTGTGAAGGTAAGGGCTGCACGAGATTACCATAACGGAAATGGCACGGAAGGAGTATCCGCACGATATTCTAGTTGCAGTTGCGCGAAGAGCTGGCTACATTCAGTCAAAAATGAACGAGGTTGCCCTCCTCTGCCGCCAAGAGCTGTTTGAAGTTCCCATATGGACGACCCTTTAAACGATGCAATCTCATGCCGTCAAATCTTGATGTCTGAGGGAGGTGTAACAGCGAATAGAATCACTGAATGCTTAACCGCCTCATATGGCAAAGCTTAACGCCACAGATTCATTCTGAAGCGATATAACGGAAACTATTTTTTCGTAATAGCTTTTAACATGTCTGAGCTGTCTAATGAGTGGGGCCTGCTCTTAATTGGTAAGTCTTCCACAACACTGAAAAAGGTCTATAAGCAGTTGCGGGCAGTATTCATCGAGCTTTTCTTTCAGCGAACTGTACATTTGAAAGCATACTTTAGAAAACAGCAGATAAAAAATAGATGATGTCCGACGGGCCAAATTCACTTCAAACCCTTCGATCTTTCGATGGAATTGCTGAATACCTCACTGACTTCTGCCTCTGCCATGAAATCCTTTACTTTCAGTTAGCTGAAGTAACTGAACAGCCAATAATCTGTGGGACCAAATATGGGCTATAAGCAGGTCTGGAGATTAGTTCAAAAATCCTTAGCTTTTCAACTCGTCCGCTGTGGGTGAAGTTGTTTAATTAGAAGGCCACAGGACACGTTAACACTGAACATGATCGATATCAGCCTCTATGCTCAGAAGTTCACAAACATAAGGGTGTATGTTTATGGGTTGCCTCTAGAGAGGAGCTTTCTATCCGTTTCACATTTGAAGCACCAAGCTTCGAAGTGTAGATTGAACTTTGCAATCGGATCGGATACCTTATCCTGATTTCCTTTCGAATGCACGGATTCTCGTACATGACCCCTTCCCTATTTACAATGTTAGGTTCATTGAGAGGATATACTTGTTGCATAGAAGTGGAAAAGACATGTGGTCATCAATCCCTCGTTCGGAAGTTTAAAGTTCATCAGGCATTCATGGCCCGTGTTGGCGAATCCTGTCAGACTTCTCCAGTCTGCGCAACAGTGGTTGAGTCGTCAAATCTCTTGTGCTACCTGTTCACTTAATCCACTGCGTCCTTGAGGTCAAATCCAGAGACAGACCCGATTGTTCTTAACCCGTCAATGAGTAGTTCTCAATCTTGAAGTTACGAACACGGTGATTCGTTTCTAACAGGATGATTCCTTTTTCGTCAATAGACTTATTGGGTGTGATGAAGGTGTGCCTGGTCGTGATGATGCAAGATGGCATACTGGCAGGCATTCGCAGAACTGATGCGTAGTATTGGGGCTTGACGAAATTCAACTTGTGAACAGCTAATGATACCGTGAAACCACTTGCAGCTCCAGTTCTACGAATTTCGAGAATGACCTTTAACCTTTAGGTCTCGACACTTAGTGGTAGCCAGTACTCCCATATCGTCCATGCTGACGCCTATGTTTGATCGGAAATGCCCGATGTCGTGTCCGTCCGTTAGCAGTTGATACGAAAAAAAGTAACTTTTTCACACCTCCCCAACTCTATGTACCCTCCATCTTTTTATCGCAAGCAAAAATCAGAGATTCAATATTTCATCGCATAAAGGTCTTCCCAGACGCATCGCGTCAGATCATGAATTCTGTGTTCTAGAAACAAAAGAATGTTCGAGGTGACATCATCTGTGAAATCATCATCAGAAATCATAACTAGAGAAGCACAAAAAAAGAGTCGATAACATGGGATAGAGGCGCTTAGCACACAAATCGTTCTTTTTGTATAGGCACGAGAAATGACCAGATAATTTCTCTTGTTCTGTTGAAACTGTTTGCAAACTTGAGCGCAGCTGAAATTGGCTTTTCTCACTGAAAGACGTCACAAAAGCGCTTATTTTCTGTTTCATTGTTTCTTGAACGATACAGTTGTAGCAGCTCAAAGTGTCCTGGTCCTGGCTAGGTGAAGCCGCCATTTTGCCAACTGCATCTATTTCTTTGCTTCAAGTCGATATCATGGTTGTCGCTGATGCAGTCGATATGACGAGTAGAGCGAGAGCACTTTCCAAAAGAAAGGTCAGTTTCAGCGATTCCTCTGGAGAGAGTGTTGATATTACTCTGGTACTATGATGACCTCATTCAGATGAACCAGGGTGTGGTGCGATTCACGCGCCAATATAATGAGGAATATTAACTCAACTTGCATGGTAATAAAACTTTTAAAACCGAAGACCATGAAAATTTTGCGTTAAAAAAGGTTTGTTGAGTTAATATTCCTCATTATATTGGCGCGTGAATCGCACCACACCCTGGTTCATCTGAATGAGGTCATCATAGCACCAGAGTAATATCAACACTCTCTCCAGAGGAGTTAATATTCCTCAACCTCGGCGCGAAGTGACCTCATTAATGACCAACGTCATCTNAATGATGATAATAGTGAGAAAATGAAATTTCAAGAAAGGTAATTTTTTAACGCAAAATTTTCATGGTCTTCGGTTTTAAAAGTTTTGTTACCATGCAAGTTGATAGAAATTTCAACAAAAAAAATTCCAATAAAATCTAAAGAAGCCTAATTTTTCCAATAAAAAGTATCTTAAAAATATTAATCAAACAACTCAAATGCACTGACTTTTTTGCACTGACTGCATCGAGAAACTTCATCATTTTTGTTCGTGAGCATAAAACCCGATTTTTTTTTGTACTTACTTACCTGCCCTTCCCCCATAAGCCGTACTGATCGGTTCTCGGTAAATTCAATGTTGGGTCTCTAATGGAGCGGGACTTGGCAACCCCACAGACTCGGGAACAAGTCTATCTTCAGGGGAGGTTCGAGGTAGTAGGGAGAGGGGGAATTGAGGCAGGCTGGGTAAATTCAAAAAAAAAGAATGTTTCTTACATCATACACGAACTTCATTTTAATGACCATCGAATTTTTCCATTCCATATGGTAATAGAACTTTTGAAACCGTAGAAAATTTTACGTTAAAAAACTACTTTTCTTGGAATTTCATTTTCTTACTATTATCATCATTGCCAACACTCTCATAAGTAAGATGAGGTTAGTTACGTTCAAGGGGAGGCGCGTAACTAAGATGAGTTAGTCATTAATGAGGTCACTTCGCACCTCGGCGCGAAGTAATATCAGTCGAGACTAACGTCGCACACCCCTAACGGGGTCAGGCGCAAATCGCGCGCCCCCCGATGAACTATGACTCCTTGCTCACCAACAAACCTTATGCCCATGTTTCCAGATACATAATCCGAGCTTGACCCCATTAAAGTTAGCTTATTGCGCTGGTACTTTTTTTCGTATTAACTGCTAACGGATGATTTGACATCGGAGCATTTCCGATCAAACATAGGCGTCAGCATGGACGGTATGGGAGTACTGGCTACCACTAAGTGTCGAGAAGGCATCATCGGTATCGGTAGAAAATTTCGGTTATCCAAGGAATCGTTTCGGCGCCGAGATGATGCAATTACGCAGTGATCCATATGACTTCCTGATTTGAATTTTCAGTTTTTATATGAAATTGCGTCATATCTAGATGGTCACTGAGATACAGTAATTATCCTTGTGAATAATTTGCAGAAACGTCTGAGTACATCAGCTCAAACATCACGAATCGTGAAAAAGCCATTTCCGGACCTACAGTTTCGCTCTTGCTACCTAGATCTTTGAGTTTAACCTGACTTAGGACAGAAGATAGCCAACCTTAGGCTGTTTCAAAAGAGCCATTGTTGCAACGATTGCTTGGATGCTTTTTCCAAGTCCCATTTCGTCTGCCAAAATTACTCCTCCTTGTTCCTAGAACGTTTCGGTTTTGTGCAAAGGATTGAAAAACTGGAGTAACAAAAAAATACTGACTTGAAGACGCGCATATATGAATTGCACCCCCTCTTTCTGATGATCTCTCAGATGCCTGCTTACGAGAGGATCTGCGATCACGGGCTCCTCGGCCTTATCTCTGACTGCGTCCTCATTTATTATGAAAGAAGATGTCTGAAAAATGTAAAGTATTATACCAACAATACCATTCGAATCATATCATCAAATTTAGGCACCCTGCTACAGGAGAACAGGAGTTATACATCTTTGGCTAAACACACACACGCACAATCGACACACTTCGTGACCGCCTCGCCCGTTATGATCGGAGTCTTCTTAACGCATGTGGGTTTGCGACACTTAACTAGTCCCTCTTTTCATTATGACTGCTGACTTTACTCAGACGACGCTGATTTTATGCACGCCTCGCCCCCAACATCCATGCGGGCAGGATCCAGTCAGTCACTTCTATCACCTATCACTTAGAATCACTGGCTGCTTTCATAGCCCGCCGGCGTGCCGGCAGAGGTAGTGCTAGGGAGGGGGAGGGAAGACCCTTCGAAGGGCAAATGCAAATGGTTTTTGATCTTGTTTTTCTTTATTTTCAGCCTTTCGAGGGGGCTTGAGAACGACGCGACCGCGTCGTTCTACCTCCCCCTGCCTAGCACTACCTCGGCCGGCACGCCGGCACGCCGGCGGACCATGAGAGCAGCCATTGTTCTAACTCTACTGCCTGTACTCCTATCAAATTGAACGCCCATGTCGAAACTAACAGACTTTCGAGGAAGCCCCAGTCCAGTGGACGGAATCTAGTCGTACCACATCCATCGGTGTTCGCATACTGTCGCCTGTAACACTATCAAACTTAGATGAACTAGGTACGAAATACCGATTTACGTTCACGCTTTGCCCTCTATTGAAAGAGCCCAGTCCTACCATACTCCACAAGTGTTACCAATCTGCTTCCTGAACTTCTACTCAAATTTCGACCCTCTGAATGACTGGAACAGCAGTTATGAATTATCGGTCAACGCGCACTTAGCGACTAATATATATGATAGGATAGAGGAAAGGTTGAAACATGAAACGAATTCCAGCAATTGCAATAAGATAGATTCCGTTCCTCATCACGGGCATATCCTCACTAGGTCGAACCAAGAAGCAGGTGTACTACATGCGTCACTCTTCTGGGTAGCCGCAAACAGCGTACACAGTTGCCACTTGTACAGGAAGGATCCCCTCGGAGAGGCGCGTCAGCTGCCGTTCTCGTAGAGAATATAGGACTCGTCCTTCGTCACGAAATCTCGCTCAGAAGTCAACAAAAAAGTGCAGTAGAAACCTGGATAGCAGAGCAAAGGGTTGAGAAGTAATATGTGATACAGTGGAAGAACACTTCCTGTAGTCAATGTCGTGTAGATGGTTCACAATAGTGGGCCTAAAGACTTGGAGTGAGCTATTAGAGAGAGTGCGGTTTTTATGATAGCTGACCTTCCCAATCGCTTCGCAGATGGAGGAATGTTTCTGGAAAGAATAGAAGAGGATCATTTAGGCAGATCGCTTGTTCGTTCTGTCTAGAACTAGTCTCATGAAGACGCGAGGCTCTTACATAAGTTTCAACATTTTTGCCTACGTAATGCCTACGTTTCACACTTTCCGAAAACTGGCAGCTTCAGCTGGGAATTTTGTAATGCTCTTCGCCAAGATTTCAGGAAAAATCTAAGCCGGCAGCCATACAAATTCTTGTACTAAACTGCCGTAAATTCAAGAAATCATTAAAAATGATAGTTGATCAATAATGGGTGTTGCGGTGAAGATGGACGTTTCTGGAAAATTCGCCGATTTTGTGAACAACGAAGCCCCTCGAATATAGTGACCAACGAAGCCCCTCGAATATAGTGAAAACAGAGGTTGTGCGAGATTACCATGACGGAAGCAACATGGAATGGGCATATGAACGATTTCAGTTGTTGCGATTGCGCAAAAAGCTGACTAAATCAAGCCAAGACTGTCCAGAATTGCCTCTCACTGTCGCTATGGGCCATGACAAATTGTTTGAACTTCCTATATCGGTTCCCTTGTGAACGGTGCAGCCTCAATGCCGTTGTAACTCGTCCGCACATATGCATGAGACAGTCTTGATGCCCTTATGACGTCCTATCTAGGCCGTTCTCCGACCAGACAACGTCACATAAAACAGCTTCATTGTGATGGAAGCGATTGCTAAACAGTCGGTTTACTGAAGTGATGTGCGAGGCGAGAGAATCAAGCTTCATACTGTCTACTAACCAGTGTCATTTGGCGCAGCTACATGAAGAGCTTACTATAACGAGCCGAAAATTGCCTTCCACTGGACGCACTCATAGTAGTTTCGCGTCGGGAAAACAGCGTCGGCGCTGACCGTCAATCGACACGTTACGCGTCGGTGACGCATATTGCCGCGAGCCCGTTTATGGCAAACGGACAGGAGGGGAAGGTTTGAATGCGAAGATTTGAATTATAAAATAAAAATTAAAAATTATGAAACTGACAAGGGATCCTGCAGACTATACCATTAGCAGTACAGCCACCTTTCCTGCTAGTATTATAGTACAGACGACACAATTATATGTTGCACATGTGCAGTCTTATAGAGGATTACGGACCAAACGATGCTTTCGTCCGTAATTCTCTCTAAGACTGCACATGTGCAACATCTAATTGCTTCATACGATGCTTTAAGCTGTCGCAAGGATTTCCAGGATATCAAAAATGTTTTCCAGACCTGATCCGCTCGGACAATTCTTTAAAGTGCTTACTTGAATCGGATATGTAGGGCATCGCAAATGGGATTCTTGTGTTTAAGGAATCACCACTAGACTATTGGATTCTTCTACTCCTCTCTCTTTTCGAAATGACGGAGAAGGTTCGTTTACGTTAAGCTCAGCAATATGGCGTGCTATATTTACGAACTCTTTTTTCTCATCCTCTCCAGAGCTAACCTTTGCAGCAGATCGGAACATGCTCCTAACACCTGCTCGATTGGTTTGAAGTGGACGCACATTTCCAATGAACAATGAAGTTTTTGTAGCGGGGCTTCCTACATCACATCGTCGGATAATCTCCCTTATCAGTTCTTACTTGGACATCGACGAATAACTTTTATCCGCTCAGATGATGCATTCAGTAGTTTGAAACAGAGGTCCACCTTTTCCGGCGTTGAGCAAACTTCAATCGTCGATACATCAATACAGCTTAAGGAGACGTAAAGCTGTGAAGCTGGATGATGTGCCACATCAAGCACAAAGAATGCAAAGATTCGTAGAAGAGCCTCTTCGCACATCCTCATTTCAACATTGTGAACGGATATGACGACTTAATGAAACGTCTTAACGAGGTTACTCCAGCTGAGAGGGATGGCATTTGCGTCAGGGCAGACCGCAGCTCCGCATTTGCAACATTGTTCACTGTGTACGGCCGCCTTAAGAGGCTATTGTCAGGCTCAAGAGTGGGCATCCATGGTGGCCAAAGACCCTCGAGAAAACTTCAAGCTTTGAAGAGTCACTTCTAGGTCGTTTTTTCGATGCGATGAAGACAAATACCTAATCGTTAAGGCTCCATCAGAATAGGTAATTTGCAGATTCCTCGATAGTCCTATAATCACTAGTGATGCCTTCAGANATTCGTGATAGCTGAAGTGTCCCTAACTTTGATGACGCATAAGCGTCATCATCATTTGTATTTGATTACTTCAGGTTTGTTGTCGTTGCCTTTGGCTTGTATTCTCTAAGCTATCGAATTTTCACTTAGTAGGTGAGCTTTTGGCGTACCTTCGCCATGGATATTTCTAAGTTTTTCACAATGTCTTCTAACACGCATGGTTCCTCCGCTAAGATCTCAACCATGCCAGCAAGAACTCAAAATAAAGCATAGTTTTTCAGTAACAAAGTTGGATCTAGCTTTAATCCCCTTTTACGTCATAATCTCATCCCTCCAAACTATTGTACTTTCAAGAAATCCGATGACAAGTTGATTTCACTTGGTTAAGTTTATTATAAGTTCTTGTTGTCTGTTTTATTTCCTTTTTCCAGGGTCATGTTGTTTCCCTCATTTCACATGTTTACAACATGTCCGTCAAATAAATAAACAAAATAAAAATAAATATGCCATCGTCAGACCTTAATTTTACAAGAAATAAAAAAATTAGAAATAACATATTGATTTGCAATTGTATTGGGTTGCCCGAAAAGTTTCCGTCGATTTTTGACACACCGGATTTATCAACCACTGTACAAAAGATCAAAGACCCAACTTAATAAAGTTGTGTTTTTTGAAAGAGTAGGTCCTCCTCTATATTACTGTTGGAATTCTGTAAACATATGTCGGAGTTTGTCTGTAGAGGAATCGTATGAAAATGGAGAACCACTGCGCGTATTTTCGACATCTGAAGTATTTCTTCTACCGCAAGGTCTAGAATGCGGTTCAAGCCGCAAAAAAGATACACAACGTTTGAGTAGACCACGCCCTAGANAATCGTGCAGTGCATGACCAGTTTGCGGAATCCAAACAGAGTGAATTTGCCTTCGAAGATCGGCTATCCTCAGGGAGACTATCATCAGTTTAAACAACCACATCACTGCTCGTGGAGTAGGACAAGGGCTTAGTGTTTCGAAATTAACCATCCGTAGTCATCTGCAGACGCTTGGTTTTGTAAAGCGCCTTGATGTTTAGATATCCCGCGAAATGAGCGAGCGCAATGCGATGGACCGCGGCTACATGTGCGACTCGTAGCTCGAACGAAATAAAAATGAGCCGTTTCTGAAACGCATGAGCACGAGGGAAGAAAATCGGATTGTATACAGCAATGAGGAGCGAAAACGATCGTGGAGCCCGTGGTGAGTCGTTACAAACCTCTGCAAAAGTCAAAATCCAGGTGCGGATGACTATGCCGAGTTGCTGATGGGATTTCAGGGAAATCACTTACCATAAGCTGTTGTCGCCCAATCAAAAGATGACTCAGGAAAGGTACTATAGTTAGCTAGAAAATATGGAGGCAGCGATAGACCAAAAGCGACCCGAAGTGGCCAATTGTGAGGGCGTAATCTTCCAACTGGGTACCTCCAGACCACACGTATTTTTGGCCATTCGTCAAAAGTTGCTAATGCTCGGGTGGGATGTCTCACCACACCCCCCATATAGTCCAGACATAGCACCATCGGAATACCACTTGTTTGGGTTTCTGCAAAATTCTTTGAATGGAAAATCGTTCAATTCGCTGGAGGACTGCAAAAAGCACCTGAAAGGGTTTTTCGATTTTAAGTCTGAAACCTTCTATGGAAGAGGGTAACTGGAACCCACAGCAAGATGGCGACTCCTTACTAAACAGAATGGAGAATGTAGTGTTCAATCAATAATTTCTTCTTCTAGGAATTTTCATTCAAAGATGAATCAAAAATCGGCGGAAACCTTTCGGACAACCCAATAAAACCAAGGTCTGTCGAAGGCATTATATGTCGGAAGCTTAGCAATAAATGTGAAGATTCAAGAGCTCCGAAAAGTACAGAATAAGGAAAAACAAAGAGGACGACAACAATTCTAGATGAAGATCAGAGATAGCGATACCTTGAGATACTTGTTATTATATTTATCTTGACTCTGCTTCAGACCCACCTCACCATAATGAGTGTTGATAACAGGACATTTGAATTTCTTGCGAAACATGTTTGTAGGAGCTCTGCAACTCTCGTGAATCACAGTGTCCTCTACATTATCGTGCATCGCTACATTTGTCACTATTTGCTTGGGAAGCGGCGAAGATTGTAGCGAACGTTTCAAAGAAGTCGTTCGCGTTAATGCAGGCTGGGCTAAAAACACATGAACTAGAAGAAGAAATGAACAATAGTGACAGATTTTATGAGAGAAAGCACTTACATTGTGAACCCTGTACTGCAATTTGCTCTTGAATTTGTACTTCCCATGAGCCCATAGTGAACTCTTTACCTTCTATCAGATCACTTATACGTTTGATTGATGTGGATCTAGAACTAGTGATTGAGATCGCCAATTTTCCTCAAAAACCAATTCTCGGCAGTAAGCCAGAGATTGGCGAACCATTATAACGTCACTACATGCAAGAGCTGGTTGCAATAGATAATATATCCAAATTAAAAAATATTTACAGATTAAAGAAAGATGAGTCTCAGAGAAAAAGGTGACAGCAGTCTAATTCATACTGTTTATTACTCTAAATTACTTATCCTATTCATTGTGAGGCCCTGAAGGGGGAGATTATAAAAATGGCAATCAAGCTGGCCGAGCTGAGACTGCAGCGTCTCATTGTCAGACTGGAGTATCCATTCACCATTAGCATGTTTTTTTACCATGAACGCGCAAAAAATGAACACCACAAATGTCTTTTGTTGCCACACAATGTATAAAGGATAAAGGTTGGCGTTAATCAACCGTGTTCCTAAAATGTGTCCCCACATGCGAATGTAGGTAAGCATTTCGGACTGCCTTTCTACTCCTATTCCTTTCAATCAGAGCCAATCTTCTCCACGCAAGAAAGCTTTGGAGTGTGAATCACACTGCCACTGTTGAACGGAACACGAATGCTGTAGGAGGATGTAACCTCGGATGCCCCCGCTTTGTCTCGAGCAAAATACCGTTTTCAACCGTCAGTCGTTAGTTTATTGACTTTTAATCATAGTACATATTCTCATATTACAACTACTGACTTTAATCCTTCTATTTAGAACATTCAAACGCACATTCCGATTATATAATAACTGCAGACGACCAGCCCATGTACATGTCAGCGTATTTGAACTCCCAGACGAGTCTTCATTATGGCATGGTTCCCTTGAACAGGGCCGGCAAGAGAAAATAAAGGCAGAAACAAGGCTTCTCCACTTTAAGGCACAGCTCACGATAATTTCGGGTAATGGATGATAAGATGGAAAATGGTGCGATGAAGGCGAAGGAACTGCGTGAATCGGTGTTTCCAAAGTGGAAAAAGGCTTTGAAAAATTGTTAGATAGAGGACTGGACGAGAACGAGACCAGAGGAATGAAGAAGAGTAGAGCGTTCGGACGAGCTATAGCTAGTGTGGGTCATTGCGCATGTGTGGATCCTGGTGCAGATAACTGCCTACGGTAAGCAGAATTCATTCACTTGTAAGCATAAGTAAACAAAAAAACCCTGGTAACAGCAAAAATAGCTCACCTTTTTCGGCATCTTTCAGTGGGAAATTAAATATGGAATTGCGGCGGCGAAAAGAACAACAGAGGAAAAAGAATGGGAGAAAAACATCGCCTAATCACTAGGCGATCAGCTGATGGTATGTGGGTCCTAGAAAGAACAATTGCCATCAGTATCGCCTCGACACTCGCCTGAGTGACATCGATCGAAGGGCGGGAAGGCCGCGCGAACCGGGAAAGGGATTCCACTATGCCCTAACCGTCGAGTTTTTGGGCGCGAGAGGGTCCTTTCTATTACGCTCGGGGGCCATCGAGTACTCCTAAGGGAAGAACTCTGTAACCATTTTATCGTGAATCGCGCCTTTAAACAAATGTCAGAAAAGGTTTAGAAATTATTTATGAAATGAAAGAACACTGGGCAAAAATGTCAACGAGGGCGGGAGAAAACCCTCATCCTAAGCCTCTGAAGCGAGGCCTATACTACACCACGTCAACGCTTATGATCGAAGCGACGAGTTCGCAAATCCAACTGGCACTCTGTAGAGCAAATTTCGAGCCTTCACAGTTTTGTTGGGAAAGCCACTTCAAGTTTTATGTCCATATCCCTAAACAGCATTCAAATCTATCGATTTCTCTAGGTCTCCATTCAAAGTTCCATAGTAAGTGAACTACTCCTCCTTGGTTAGGAGCCGGCATAGGCAGAACTAACTAAAAGACTTGTCCAACGCATGCTGAAGCAGATGACTGAAGTCATCGAAAGAAGAAAAAACGTCAATAATTTTCTAGTTGGTGTCAACTTCGTTAAGTACATTCTCAATAGAGTCTAACACCGTAGCGAAACTACTATTCTGTGACTCAATAATTTAAGAAAAGAACCCTGCATACCTTTTGAATTCCTTGCAATCCCGAACGCCCTTGAACGCTAGTGAAAAGAGCAAAGTTGATGAAAATTCAGTGAGAAATCATCCGTCCACTATAGAAATATTCAAGAAAATGAGGTGAGTTCATACTTTTGAAATACACTGTATAGAGGTTCGCATCTGTCTGTCGTACCGCCGTGCCACCCGTTTGCCATGGACTTTGTATTAGGGTGTTCACTTATCCTATTTTTTCGATACAAAGCAACTACGGCAGCAAACTTAGATCAGTGATAAAAATAGTGGCCCTTCCTAACCCTAATATCCCTCCATCAACAGGACAAGGCATTAACGCCCTTCCTTCAGAATGAAGGGGGTGACGCAATTCATTCATCTACCACCTACGTGACCTCCCGATAGGTGGTGAATTTGCTTCCTTTAGAGCAGGCTTACAGGCCTCTGAAAGTATGGCAGTCATACGGGTTGAAGTCAGGCGAATATGTGGGGAGTGGGGTAGCCAGCTTATACCAAGTCTTCCCAGCTCGTCCATCCACGTCCTCGCATGGGGTGATCGAGCGCTATCCATCACAATCGAAAATTTCCTTGTTACCGAAGTGAAATCGGGGCTCGAAGTAATATCTCTCTCAGTCGGTTACTGAATACTTTTTCGTTCACTGCTTGTGTACTCTGGTAGGATCTCCCAGTGAAACACCCGCTTGAGCAGTGGAAGTATAAGCTCATGTCTTTCTTGTTGTAAGCGCCTCGCTTAACAGGGTGCTCAAAAATTATGGGCGCCAACGCATAGAAATACATTTGAAGCCCTCAGCTGAGTAAGACGATGGAATTCTATGCACGTTAGCAAACATCATTCCCTACAACATGCTACAATCACATTTCGAAATATGCGCCATGTGCGCGGACAGAAGCCCAAAGTTTGCTATCGACCAGCCGTTCTTCAGTCTTGCTTGCTAGGACTCCAAACTGGGACTGCAAGCTCAAGAGGTCATCTTCTTATCAGGGACTATACGGGGAGTCAAGTGAGTCAAGTTCTGGAAAACAGGATGGATATTCCTCTTTACCAATGATTTCGGGCTGGAGTAGCGCCCTTCTGGAAGCACCATGAGTTGTTTCAGGAAACGTAGTCGGATCACTGTTTTATAACGTCCCCGAGCGTACCGAAGAAACCACGAGCGTTTTACCATTGCCAGTGACTTACTCAAAAAAAGCATTTGATTGTTCTCATAGCAACCTTTTCGTGAGAGATTGCACGCTAGATCTTTCTTACCAGAATGCGAGCGTTTTGGATGCTGAGGGATGGTTTTATCATAAAATTTTTTTGGCTAGAGAAAACGATGAAGGCTTGCGTGTATTCACTTAAGTGGTTCTGCGACTTTGGGCATTTTTTTGGCCCTGCAGTGTCTACTGTGATCGAAACTGAAGCGACTTTTCTGCATACGGTGGGAACGGCATAAAGCTTTTCTTGACAATCCGCTCCACCGACAACTCTAATAAGCCCTGCTCCTTTGCAGTCTTTCTAATGAGTGACCCAGGACTACAATCGGCTCGTAACCGGACTATTTTAATAGTCCTATTTTTAGAATCACTGGCCTTCCGCCTTTGCTAGTCTGTCTTAGATTGAATCTTCTTCTCAGTATTGTTCAATAGCCTAATAGCCTACGGATACTATAGGAATCACAAAGAATTCCATAATGCCTTTGCGCCTTTCGCTTGCCAATGACTGCAAGTGGCATTGAATGAGCCTGCCTCCTCCATCTAGAAGACATTGGGAGTTTCACATCAGTAACAAGCATATTGCGAGAAAACCTTCCTATTTAAGAA
>UZAF01019587.1:0-22907 GCA_900617895.1 Haemonchus placei | reverse complement strand
TATAGCCTCTAAATTTTTGTGCTGTTCAGTAAATTGCAAAGTCAGTCCCATTCATCATTATGTTTTCAGACGATCAAAGAGAGCCTCAACATACCTTCTAGGAGTTTATCAGCTGATTCATTGTCAGTTATTTTACCATCCCAATCGTATGGATCCGTAAGTTTGAATTTCTGTTTGGTAACTTCATCCATGAGCTGTGAGAATGAGTGTCAGTATTTTGTCGTTCTCAGCCGGATGAGGGTTTTGTGGTAAGGCGAAGATGAAAAAAAGAAGAGGAATTGCTATCGCGTGAATGATCAGTGGATCAAATCTCGAGTAAGACGTCATATAGCCTCAATGAGTCTTCCGTCTTTGACAATTAGATTGTCTGTTCTAGGTCCGCACATCGAAACCCTTGGTGGCTCTTAATGAAGCTCAAATGCATGGCGCATTTTCAATTCAAGCGCGTTTTCTCCCCCCACAGTAACCACTTGTTTGTGACACATATGAGGAAATACTCTTCTTTGTCATCACTCATATGTATTTTTGTCATCTTTCTTCCGAAGCGATGCAGTTTATAAGGAAAAATGAGAAAGGATTAATTTATGAAGTCCCCATTTTGCCTTATTTGCCATAGAAATTCTAAAGTCAATACTTTGTATAATAGGTTACTTACCACTTCAAACATCTTTTTGTAATCTGGTCTATCGTAGTAACCCAACTTGTCGAAAGACTTGAAGATTGGTAAGAAAACTTTGGATAGACTGAAAAATGGGGATGAGGAAGGAACTGGTAATAGGCTCAACCCATTGACGAGCGGGGCCACACCATATCGTGCTTCTGTCGTATTTATATTATTTATCAAGTGTTTTTATAATTTTTTCATGTTTTCAAGTATCAGCTAAGCTCACAGCCTTCTAGAGAATCTTGAGGCATTGTGGTCCAGGAATCATTCATTTCCAACCACAGTTATAAGAGAAATCAGAAGATAATGTAAGGACAGTATAAAAGACGCGGTCGCCAATGGGTTAACGACCTCGCATTTTCTTTGTTTTCCAAGGAAAACTGCCTGAACTAACTTCGAGCAACATAGTTTTTCGAGAGGTGTTTCTTCTTTTAATGCTAGCACAGCCTCTGGATGAACGGCCTTTACCCATGGTAGAGGATCGCGCATTTCTATAGACATATATGCCCATGACCATAAGTCGTCTACACGACCCTAAAGAAATACTTTTTGTATAAGGGAGCGAGAAAAGGAGCAGTCCTGCTGTGGAGCAATGTGATCGACCACTTCCAACCTTTTTCCCATTTCTTACGGATTATCATTTAATCTCTACCCTTTCTCTTGTTTCTTTACAGTTCTATTCTTTTGGGTGAAAAACTCTTTTTGTTCCTTTCCCCTGTCTTCCTTCCTCCTAGCGTTCGCCCAACACCATCCCAGTGTCCTTTGTTTTGATTAGTCCTCACCATTTCTTTTTGTATATGCCATCTGTGCTCTAAACTTGATTTCTGCCAGGTCTAAAGTTCCATCGCCCTTCTCTCACGTTTTTTAGATCGCAACAACAATGAGGGTCTTGATATTTCGTCACTGCAGAACTATCCAATACCCTGTATCCTCCCAGTCGTCGGATATTCTATTTGTTGAATCAGATTTGTTTTCAATATAGCCCTCATGCTTAGAAAGGCTAACTGTTCGTTAAGAAGCGGCTGAACAGTTTTGATACTGGTTCACCTGTTCAGCTCCACGTTGAGTAGAGAGCGAGCAATATCTAAGTGTACCTCGAAATGATACCTGAAGGTAGGAATAGCAGTTCAAAAGGAAGTAAAAAATGGACTTCTAGAGCTGTTGGTACCCTTGTCCTCTTCCGTTTGATGCACCATTCTGACTTTTCATTTTTCATTGCGTACTTTCTGGTCATTCCTGAATGTAATGGGAGATCTTTGCTGGTTACTCGAGTAATACTACGACTTTCTTCTTACCAAAGTCGAATACGTGAATGATTTTGGGTGATGCGCACGATATAGCAAAATTGCACGGCTTCACATCACGATGTACGTAGCCGATTTCGTGCAGCTGAATTAGTTTATTGTAGGGACGTACTGAAGGTCATAAGTATGAGAATATGTAGTACGGATGGGACCTGTTTCAGGGCTAGTAATGTCCTAATGGCGACACGAAGGATTGTGCTGTCGCTCAGCGGCCCCACAGCTTTGCAAAGGTGTGTTAGATCTGCTCCACATAAAGTCATTACTATGTACCTGAAGTGAGTAAAAATTCTTTGGAGGGCCAGCTCCATTGTTGTACAGATACCGCTATTTTTCCAAGTATTTCATGCAAACCGAGCTCAAGCCTGTACTATCAGAGTTCAGGGTAGGAGGTGGACCTCTCTAACTGTTCCTTGTGCTTGGGTAGAACCATTTTCTCATGGAAAACGGACCTTGTGGGCTCATTGATGAAGTAGTTCTCAGGCCCGAAAAATAGGGGCCGCACATACTATGGCCTTCGGGATTCGATCACTCACTCATGCACCTCCCTCCATAGAATGGAACCTAACAGGATGGACCTATATCCTGATCACCTTCCCCTTCATTCCCATCCCTTACGTGAGCACAAGCTTAAGCATGGAATCAGGACAGACGAGCGTGTAGGTGGAGGAATTATGTAGTAGCAGAGCATGTTTTTCGACATGATAAATGTTATTATTTTCAAGGATCGCACTCCAAAAGATTGGATAAAAGAAGGGTTATATCCTGGAATTTCCCGGCTCATAGTCGAAATAAATTTGGGAGTGCAATCATCGCACTGTATAGTTAATAGGAAAGAATTGAAGCTTTACGAGTAAGTCTCAGTGGTGCCCATTGATATCAGTTTCATAGCTCCTTTTACGCCTTTGAATCCTTGTAATACGTTCCGTTCCATTTTCAGTACTCGATCCGCTTGAGATTTACTTTCTGTCTACAAGTGTAGTGGTTAGTAGTGCAACTGCCTCAAAATGTTGTAACTCCATACTTTCTGCTCCTGTCTTCTTCTACTGTCAGATAGTGGTAGATGAGGAGTTCTGACTTTTTTGATAAGTCACTCACCTTAAGAGCACCCTGAACTCCATTTCTGGCATTGATTACGTGATAAACTTGTCCATATGCTCCTTTTCCCAGCTTCCGTACCACTACCCACACATCCCTTACCACCTGTAATTGCAGAAATTTTTCAGAGGAATACTTTGGTCAACGATGTCGCAGTTGAGCAGACCCAGTACTCTTTTCCAATCGAAATCGTAAAGCTATTTGAATGCTCATTCGCGGTGGCCTACACAACGGTCATCGTCAAGTGGAAGAGGAGGTAGGATGGTATGGGAAAAAGAGAAAGAGAGGGGTGGGGGGTGGAAGGGGCTCTGAAACTTATTACCATAGACGATCACTCTACAGTGTGCTCGTCATTTCAGAAATGATCAAATTGAATTCTGACACTTTTCTTCAAACCCCTTGTGTCATTTCTTATCATTATCACTTCAATCGTGTCTAACTTCAACTACTATTCCCAAAAGAGGAATTTTGGCTACATTGAACCCAGAGATATTCCTTTTCAATGCATCTCGTCACCCTTTATCAGTTCTTATCATTTAAGTCACCTTTTATCGAAGAACCCGTCACACCCCACGTGACATTCTTGAGCTCTAAAGCTTCACTGATTGTGAGTGAACTCAAGCATCTACAGTCAATGTTCTTAACTTGTCACCGAGTTCCGTCAAACGGTCGAGGGAGGACCGTAATGGGGTGTACATCCCATAATAGTTTATAATCTTTTTTGTTGCGAGACTATAAAGTCCAGTAAACCCTATTAGCACAGGAATCACGAACTCCTATCGCAGAAAGCCTTTGTTCGAGAGTCTTATTACTAGATCGGCCAGTAGTCGTCGTCTTGGCCGCTTGAGGCCCAGCTGACAACCATCCTGTTTGAACGATTTAGAAACGGGGGTCTGGGATGTGCGCTAGAACATACGTTCTTCTCTCATCGTATCCTCGACGTAACCTACCCTTAAATAATCATTGAGTGATTATGGTGCAAAGTAGTCTGCATTGGGCTGATAACAAACACCGCCACAGTCCACAGAGGCCCTTCGAAATGCTCTGTATCTCTACGGACTGGGAGACTGGGAACTAAGAGTACTGGACGAAATTCTAGTTATCAGAGGTTATCACAGGTATCATAGGTTATCTCTATCTGTCATTCTTTCATGTTCACTTTCGTAGCTGGGGTGGTTTTGTGCGGCCGGTAACTGGCTCCCGGATCCTCTAGGGATGGAAATTCTGGGTGGTCTAAGCGAGTGTCAATCTAGCGATCGATCTTTGGCTCATGCGTGGATGGCGTACGCTACTTGCCACTCTACCACCTCCCTCCTTGAGTGAAAAGGACGAGCATGTGGGATGTTGTGAGGTCAGCTGCTCATTGGCAATTCTCCCTAGAAATGATATATCTCCGGAGTTTGGCTCCACTTTTACTGGATTGCCCTAACTGGCCTGTAACGATTAAGTTGGATGTGCTTCCCTGGTAGACCTCACTTTTCGTGTGACGGCATCTCCGCATGATTCGATGTGGTCTTGGGTTCAGCAAACCTTTGGTACGACTTCAGCGACTTCACTTTTTCCTCTTGGTGTGACAACTGTGAATCACCAAAGTTCAAACTCACCGTGCCTGGCTCTAGTTCCACAACGTCCTCCACATGCTCTTCCTCATCACTCATTACTAGAAAATGGACTGACCACCCTGTTATCCGATATTTATACGGCCTCAGTATCATCTCGAAGGATATCTTCAATAATGGAAGTCCATTTCTGCCTCAATAGTCCGGTTCAGGGAAATAGAACTCTACAAGACTTATTTTCTTTCCAAGCAGTGCTCCCAGGTGACAACGTACATCTGCAGAAGGGTTATGTAAATATAGACTGAATTGAAGAAGCACCCTTTCAACAGAGAGACCCGCCCTCCCCTATTGGACGGGTGCTCCGGTAAGGAGCACCCAAGGCAGTCAAAACCCAGACAAGCAATTTTTTCACTACATTATCTCTTAGCGGTTCCTTATGCTCAACACATATAGGGTCTTCCATAATCCTTCCAAAACATTGGAAAACTGCCATCGGAAGGTCAGGGAGCGGATCGATGAATATCTCATGCTTTACGCCGCTTGTTTGAGGGCTTTGAACACGGTCCCACCGGGGAGTACGACGGACATGGGCTGAAGGTTCAAACTCCTCTAAACTATTATCCACTCTTCGTTGTCTGATTCAGAAGGTCTACCGAGAAGCTCTAAGCAGTCTGTGACGAGGGATATGGCTGGGAAGGGGACAAAGCGAGGAAAGAGGAAAGGGGTTGGGTGGGTGTTTCTTTATGGAATCCAAGCATAGTCTACCATTTTGCCAGTTATAATCATTGTCCCGTTTTACTCCTTTTCCTTTACTTACAAAAGTCAACTACACCCTTCCCATACCACTCCATTGGTGTAGGGACGAAGGTGGTGTAGTGGCAAGAGGCGCAGTTCACACGTGGATGGTCACGAGTTCGAATCCCTGATCGAGATCCGTGAAAGCCCACGCCAGGCAAGCCTTCCATCTCCTTGATGTCGGTCTCTTGGTTCGGACTCGTCTGGAACAACCAAAGCACAGACCTATACACCGGGTTGCCGTCGCAATTCCATGTATGGACCGCATACACGTTCAATACGCCGCTATACGATTCTGAATGGAAGTCAAAGCCGGGGCGCAACCGTCAGACGGGATTGATGAACACCAAATAACTTTATCCTTTTATCCTTTATCAAAGATTCATGTCTCATTACTTACAAAAACTAGCTTGGTAAAGTCATTCACTTTACAAACTGGTACACATCCAGTTGAATACATTTCAAGTTCGCTTCCGTAATAACGATTACAATGGAAAGCCATTGAAGTTCTCTATTCTAATCGTTACTGTTACTATTATTGAAGCCATTGAACTTTTTTGAAGCTCAGGTGTGGTACATCCTTCGTTTGATAGGCTTCACAACAGCTAAAGAAACCTTGCTCTCATTTTATGGGCACTAGTTAATCAACGAGCTCAATGTCCTACCGAACAAAAAAAAGAACTGGTTCCTGGATGTTTGCTCCGTATCACACATAACAAAATCAGCGGACCATTTTCTTGATTTTCGTTTGCTATGCTTTTGGCATTTCAATGTGGTTCTCCACTGGTATGGCATCTTGGCTTATCCATCAGGAGGCGGGGCTGACAGAAGAGGCGTTGCTGCCAAGGTGTCAGTTACAGTGATTCGATTTTAGATCGCTTTTTCCACATTACATACATATATTGCCCCTTCTAGCTCAACTTATGGCAGAACTGATCTTCGAGGAAAAGAGAAAGTGGCACCGAGTCTTAAAAAAAGTTTTTGGGCGTTGACCAATTTCGTCTTAAGGATGCGCTACCGCACCGACTTCCATTCAGAATCGTAGTAGCGTACTGAATGGTTATTTGGATGATTCGATGGCGTGCGAGGGCCATCCGACCCCATAGGGATGGAAGGCCTTGTTGGCCTAGGCGTACATCAATCCGAGAATCGAACCCGTGACTCCGTGACCATGGTGATGATGCGCTTCTTGCCACTACNTCACCTCCCCCCTACGCTCGATTTTCATCGGCCATGAAAGAGATTAGCTCTATGTATATATAGTCCTTCCTCACAAACCGGTCATGTCTCGCTTAGGCTTCCTAGCCTTATGTGGCGAATACAGTCCGTTTGCTCAACCTACGTCATCGGATTGGACGAATGAACAGTTTTGCGGTCCAAACAGGGTGCTTCGGAGGCCTGAAAAGGATCTGGTGTGGGCTGCGTGGGCGGTTCACACTAGAATCAAGTTAGTGACTCTAGTGAGATTTTCCCTCAGCTTTGCTACTCAAATGGTTTTTGTGGTGGCCGGAATGGAATTTCGTGAAGTTCTTCATGCTGTTAGGATCTGGCCTTGTAGACTCTTACTGTCAGGTAAGTCAATAGTATAGTAACAGGTAGAAACATCAGGGGATGAACGTTCTTCAAAGGGAAACTTGACCACTTCCATTCATCATCAATTGGCTATGAGGTGTTGTCGGAACTCGAACATTTGCTTATCAATCAATTGGTGACCCTACGTGACGATTTTCATTTCTGAAACCTTCGAGATTTGCTAGTACCGTTGGAAATCGATAGGAAATTCTCTTCTCTTCTGGAAAGTTACTGGTCGACAAGGCGATAACGATCATATTGATTTTCGTTCAACGATCATCAAAGTTATTCGAATAGCTCTGTCCCAACCAGGAGGGTTTCACGTAGGTAGTACGTGCAGTCGTGCACCTTTCGTGTTTCACTTGGTATTAGCGGAAAACGTCGAATTGCACGCCATCGTTTGACGTGTCTCGTTTTCGTCACGTATCAGTTCACCCCCCTCCCGAGCTCCCCCATTCCCACTAAGCTGCCATTCATTTCTGTTCAGCTTCACAACTCTCTACTATATCATCTTCCTCAATTCCTTGCTATTCATCTAGAACTCTGATGATTCCTCTTTATTCTCGTTGACTGCTCTCCATTTTAGGGCTACTTCTGATTTATAGGCAAGATTCAATGACTGTCGCCGTCATATGGGCGCTACCTTACCCACATCAAAACCAGTTTGTGCGCTTTGAGATCAGAGCGCGAATTTTCCATAAGTGGAAAGTGGAACATGTGCTTGACAGATTGATTCATGAGGATTTATCCTGTGAAAACTGCGAAAAAAATGCGATGTTCGGCACGTGCGGAAGGTCGCGCCACGCTTTTTATAGGTGCAGCCGAGTTGACATGAAGTAGATGGCTGGACGAGTTATGTTCATTCGTCCCAAGATATTCATAGCTGAAATTGCACTATGAAATCCAGGAAGTACATGTTCATTTCGGACATCCTAAATTTTACTTTTAACAAAATACCTTTCTTTGGTAAGTATGTAAATATGTAATTGTACGTTTCCTATGGAAATACCTGGAAAATCCACTTTGCGAGAGACCACGCATCCCCTCTGGTATCGCCTCCTTCAAAAATAGTTTTCAGAAGGCTCGTAAGGTCGGCGAGTTATGGACTGGAACTCCGCCCTTGAACGGGACTCGAACCCACTACCCGGGCACCATGCTAGGCTTCAGAAGTTTCTGGGTTTCTTCAATGGTTTCATAGCGATTTTTTTTTTGAGAGATCCTATCAGAAGTTCAGCTGGAAGGAGCCGGAATTCCAAAGTGGAGAGGGGAAGACGTGCCGCTTCTACTATTGCGGTCGATGCGGTTGGAATGGTGTGATTATGGGGTCGTCGAGTCTTATGGGTGTTGGAGAAGAATGATAGCAACTGAAAGAAAAACGTCGTCGATTTGGTCCCACTGATGGTCGTAAACTTATCAAAAATGGTCCTCTCAGTTTCCATAGATAAGAAGAATACGGAAGCAGCAACAGCCGGAGCACCTTAGCTGAAGAATTAGTTCCGGACCCAACTTCAAGCGCTATCTATCAAACGGGGTGTCCTTTTACGAATGCCAACAGCTTGTCCTTGTACATCAATCATTAAGATGTCAGTGTTGAAATGGTGCCACTAACGTTTACGACAGCTGCTGACTGTGACTTTACATCTGCTTTTAGATTTACGATTCAAAGTTCACTAGTAGGTCTTTGGTGGGCTTTTATTTTTGTCGGTCGTGCTTCGTTCCCAGTTCAGCGACAGCTCGTCGGCCTTGTCAAAATGTTCTCCCGGGAAACTAATACAATGATGCGCTTTGTGTCTCTTGAGGAAGAGTGCCCACTTGGGTTGAGGCACTCCTAATGGTATGCCGCCCAAGACGAAGCTGTCTAATTGCTTGTCTATCACAGCGGGACAACTAGCAAGGAGTCGCCGCGCGCCTGCTTCAACGAGTAACCGATCGGTAGTAGTCTTGCTAGTTGTCTCGTCGTACGCTGTAGGAGGATCTGGAGTAGTGCGGCGATGCGGCGTACCCATTAAATGCTAGTCGGGTGGCAGGACTTGCACCCGAACTCCGGCAGGCGTTTTGCAACAAATACCGCAATCTTCTAATGGGAATCCAAGTCCTTGCCATTAAAAAGTGCGACCGGGCGCCGCACATCATTCGGGTGTAGGAATCTGTGGCTACTAAAAGTTGGTGGTGTGCGGAACGGACTAACGGGAGGGACATCACTGGCAGCTGCTCTAAGAGCTCATAAATCAACGAGGCTCTGGGATGATGCATGATGCAGGTGATGAGGAAATGCGCCCAAAATTGTTCATTGGTTTGTTCAGGTGAACCTCATGTTCCCTGTATGTGAACGAGTCTCTGATTCAATATCGCACGCAAACATTCATCGAACAGCTGTGCAATTTCCTGCAACCACCCCTTTGCACGACAAGGAAGTGCAACAGTCTGTGCTCAGTTAAAGTGCGTCGTTCTCCGCTTCGTTGCAAAGCTTGGCTTTCGCTGACAAAATGATTTTGTCGCGTAGCATTGGGCTCAAAATGCCTGATTTTGGGGTCTGATTTTTGGGCTTCAATACGGCGACGTGACATCGCAACCTCTTCTCCTACAGTTGCAATGCCCACTGCTTTAGAGGCACAGTTCACGATAATTTGGGTGTGACCCAGATTATGAAGAAAAATGGAAGATCCAGTGGAAAATAGGGCGATGAAGGCGAAGAAAATGCGCAGATTGGCGTTTCCAGAGTGATAAAANCTGATTTTGGGGTCTGATTTTTGGGCTTCAATACGGCGACGTGACATCGCAACCTCTTCTCCTATAGTTGCAATGCCCGCTGCTTTAGAGGCACAGTTCACGATAATTTTGGGAGACCCAGATTATGACAAAAAATGGAAGATCCAGTGGAAAATAGGGCGATGAAGGCGAAGAAAATGCGCAGATCGGCGTTTCCAGAGTGATAAAAAGGTTCGAAAAAATCGTTGAAAAGGAGTTGGACGAGATTGAGACTAGGAGAATGAAAAGAGTGGGGCGTTTTGACGAGCTATACAATGTGTGTCATTGCGTACGTGTGGGTCCTGTTGCGAATAGCTGACTACAGTAAGCAAAATTTCTTTCACTTATAAGCATAAGTAAACAAAAAACCATAGTAACAACAAAAATAGCTTACCTTTTTCAGCCTCTTGGGGTAGGAAATTAAATAAGGGATACGTTTTTGATACACTATTTTCAGTGTTTTTATCCTCTGTGACGGATCTCTTTTGGATGGAAAACTTGTTTGAGAGAGCCTCGGATGCTGGTGCGAGATTCGATACCCCGATCATACGTGTGGTATGACGCCTTGTGGCACTTACCCACCTCAGCCTTCGAAGTTCTTCTCGAATTGTGGTTTTTCTGGATCTGGGAAACTGTGGATATTACTTCATAGTAACGTCATCTAAAGGTAGACTGTGACCTGTTTACACTGTATGATCGATTTGTACATTCTTCTCGCTAGGAATAAGTGAAAAACCGCTGTCGTTTCGGTTCAACATCAATCATCCGTGGTATTTCTCTGATACCATTATTTCCCGAGACGGTCTGCGGAAATTAAACTTTTTTGTCGTGCACCGCGAGAAATCAATTTTGACAGAACACAAAGTCCAATTATGCAATTCAATTCAAGAAAACGAAGTCTCGGCTCTCAGTAAATGGTCTATGCCCCATTCACCCGCCCCTTTTCGCGCCACGCATTCGTCCTGCACTGCTATCTTCCAATAATTTGTATGTATGTGTTCGTCTGTTGGTGAATGTCTCGGTTACCCTGGCCTGGGTTCCTCAGCAGGCCATGCATGGGCGCGAGCGCCTGTTACTAATGCGGCAGCCTCTGTTCGTTATCACTAAGAGCTGAGTCCTGCCAACTCACTCGTGCCTGCTGGACTGTTCTGTTCCTGCTTTGTGCTGCTCCCCATCCTAAAGTGTCCTATGGCATGCTGTGACTGCAAGGTGTCACATTTCCTCTTCTTCTAAAAACATCGATCAATTCTGGCTGTCGTCCACCACGTCTTCATGAGGGAAACATAGGTTCTCGCTACAATCTCGTTCCAAACGGCTGTGTTAGTTCATACAGTAGCCGCCCATCGGATCCTTCATTCGCTCTGATTTGCTGCCGTCGATGGCTGTGATTTTCCAGATCTCCCTGAATGCCACATCCTTCTCGTCATCGATAGTGTGGTTGGGAGTGATTGGGAGTGGTTGAGCGAAAACAGAATAACTACGTCACCTCGATCACTTAGTTACTCCTTATCACCTTATCACCTCCGAAAATTCCGGTATGTGCTTTTGTATAGGGTTTTTGCTCAGTATTGCATCACAACGACCTTTTTATGGCTCAGAACAAAAGTATATAGCGTCACAAACTCTGACAATGAGACTCTCACTTGGGGTGAGTGCCTACGTGGAACGGATTCGTTGAGAAAGCTTCCGAGAAAATGTGGCGTGTGACACAAGTGTTCTGCGAAGTAAGAATGACAGCAGGGGCTATCGAAAGCATCACTGGCCGCCATTGGCAGCGTTCAGACTTGGCGTTAAGAGCCGTCGGATGCCCTCGCCATCATAGTCACATTATCGATATTGATCCATCTGGACTGGGCGTGGCCAACGGACAATGGACATTGCCAACGCAAAGTCTGAATTTAGCCAATGGTACCATAAGTACGCTTCCTCCAGCATACTGTAGGAAATTGGTCTTTCGCTCCAATTGGTCAAGGCTTTGCTTGATGATGATCGGCTCCAAGTGCTGATACTGGACATTTTCCTTTGGTGCTCCCGTGGTGAGTCAACTATCTAAAACACCCCGTTCGGACGTACCGCGCGGCAAGGCAACTAGCTAGTAGTCGCCGCTCGCTGTGATCGACCAGGCATAGCAGTACATACTCCATTGAGACTTACCGCTTTACTCCTGCCAACTCAGTCTCCCTATCCAACCCCTAGCTGTACTTTATACCAGGGCGAAAAAGCGAAAGCAGCTAGGAAACGAGGTAAGGGGAGAGGTGAAGCAATGTTAAAATACAATTTACCTCTGGGTCTGGCATCTTCTCCTTGAACGGCGTGTCGCGCTTGCCGCAGCGATCGCGCGCTATGAAGGGAAAGATTTGAATTCCCAAAAAAGGGATACGGAGAGTCGCCGCAGAATCACCGCCGCAGGCCGCGGAAATTCGGGGAGAAGTTTCGTTACCCGTTACCTCCTTGGCATAAACGATCCCTTCTGAGGGCTTTGGGCTAAGCTGGGCTAAATATCAATGGGGCGACTTGAGTGGAGTAGGCTGGCTAAACCACGGTGAAGGAAACTTCCCCTATTTTCACTTGGAACTTTTTTATTTGCTCGACTTGCCCCTTCACACCTCAAAGGAATCAATAAGTACTGTGTAGTTTTCCACCTTAAATCAGTCAACCATATGTCCTTCTACAAGGTGAAAGTAATAATTCCGTCAAACGTCCTATAATCATAGTGCAAGCATGGGCTTCGCATCTGTCACGCATGAGCCTGCAGACAGCCAATTTCTTTCTAATAAATCGCATAACATACATTGATTTTGAGAAGACTAGCGCTTCCTTGCAATCTCTCTCTCCTTCCCGGAATTTCAAGTTCTTTTCACTTTCCTGAACCCCGTCTCCTTCATGGGCATGCTGTCTCCGCTTGACGTCATTTCTATTTCCATAAAAAAACTGCTATCGAACTGGTTTGGAGCGTACTTACTGCTCTCGTCATCGGTCTATGAACTTTCTTTTTGAAATTCATACCATTCATATCGCTATTCACAAGGGCATATGCAAGGTGCTATCACGTTACATACAGTGAAATGTGAACTGGGAACCACCCATTCCAGGAAATTTTGCTCAACGTGCCCACATGCCTTTCCTTACTTCTTTGAACTACTTATGGACCCCAAAGTTTGTCCTTTCTTTCTTCACGGCTTTATCCTATCACTTTGGGACTCTCTAGCTTCTCAGCCTGTGAAAACCCATTTCCCACCAATGGACCAACTGCTTTATCGTTATTCCAGAACGTTTTCCTTCCCAGGGCTCTGGAGCTCCCTAACAGTGGTTACCCAGATTCGATCATTTTTTGCAAACTCCCAATTTCCTTAAGGGATCCGTTGCACAATTTGGGTGTATCTTCGCCCATTTCAATCGAGCTCTTATCAGTCTATCTGTCAGGATTGCTGGTACTGAGTCGGAAATTTCACGTATGAGTCTCTGTGGTCTCTGTGGAATCCAATACGAACTGGTATATCGCTATTGTTTTGAAGTTGCAAGGGTGTGTCCCATCAGCTACTTGATCCTCCTATTACAGCAATTATCTCTTCATTTCTTGTCAAGAGCACATTGGGCCAAGTCCTCACAATAAACTCACCTTTGTAGAAGACCCTATCCATTAGAATTTGGCCATGAATTGAATAATATCCCAAAAGCTGGTTTATTCCCTTGCGGCTCGACTTGACGCAACCCTCTTATGAAAGCACCCATGTTTTTGTTCTGCCATATTCGAATTGTGGTAGGCTAGTGGGTTCATAGGGTAAAGCCCGGGGCATACCATGGGAGCTGGGAATATCGGACTTCCATGATTTCCATGATTTGAGGACTTTCGGACGAATCACTGTCCGAAATTCCTCAAATCATGGAAGTCAGATTGCATTACTGTAGCTTTCTAAATCTGAAGTCATTGAAGAGAAAGAGCTTTCCGCTTGCGCAAGACTCACTGGAATGTCCCGAAATATTGCTCTTGATCGTTCGCAAAAACGATAAAGTAGTCACGAGCACCCCTGGAAATGATGAAGGATGAGCAGGTTCAATAACCTAAAAAGTTGATCTGTGTTGCCTCCTTGCAGATGAATCAATTGAAGAACAGCATTCCTCCTTTCCGATTCAATCAAAATCGACGCGCAGGGTTGCCTTGTGTAATTTGCGTTCTGTCACAGCACTGGGAATAACTGTCTTCATGCACTGGAAGGAACTGTCCTCATGTGGGAGGGAAGAGATTTGGAAGGGCAGATGTTAGGACGTTTTCTTTTCGGTCCATATTTGGAATGGGCATTGATTTCCTTGCGTGTTGCCCTGCCTCTTTCAAAATCCTAAGAACAGTAGTAGATTATGCTTCAGTGGTCGTAAAGGGGCAGTTCACCGGTGTACCCTCGGTCTACCTAAGTAATCTCTCCCCCAATTAAACAGCTCAAAACCTGCTGTGCCCGTACTTATTTTGAAATTCGTGATCCCTTTTGTTGGGGATTTGTGTCATACATACATATATTGCTTACTGTAACGTGTACGGTGGTGTACTGTATCGAATGAAGGAGGGTTCTCGTTCATCTTTTACTGGTTGACCATACTTCCGGCTTCTTGCTGCGTTCAAAACCAGGTTGCTGAGAAGGATTTTATTTTATTTTATTTTATTCATATACTTAACTGAGTGCGCCAAAAGAGGGAACTGAGGACAGGTGTACATCTACAGAAGAGCCCAACCAAGATCAAGATTGAACGAGCTGAGCTGAGCCAGCACTGACAGTCCNTTTTGAAATTCGTGATCCCTTTTGTTGGGGATTTGTGTCATACATATATTGCTTACTGTAACGTGTACGGTGGTGTACTGTACCGAATGAAGGAGGGTTCTCGTTCATCTGCTTTACTGGTTGACCGTACTCCCGGCTTCTTGCTGCGTTCAAAACGAGGTTGCTAAGGAAGGATTTTTATTTTATTTTTTTTCACCTATACACTCAACTGAGTGCGCCAATAGAGGGAACTGAGGACAGGTGTACATCTACAGAAGAGCCCAACCAAGATCAAGATTGAACGAGCTGAGCTGAGCCAGCAGTGACAGTCCGCTGAATCCCAGTCCGTGACTAGGGTGGAGGTGGAAAAGAACTCATCTATGAAGAATGGACGACACACGCTACAATAGCTGAACTGACAGCCTTGAAGAAGGAGAATCCAGATAGCCAGTACCCGCATCAGTTGGCCATGGTGAATCATCCGAGAAGGAGTCACTGGACAAAGTCGGAACTTCGGCACACTGGTATGGATTACTCACCATTTGTGCCTAACTCGGATCGTCCCTTAACTTAAAGACTACCGTATTGATTGAAAAATCGTCTGAAAACTTATGAACAACTCTCACTTCTCTCAGTGTGATTCAAATTCAGTCTATCATCCCATAGAGAGCATGATGTCGATAAAATATAGTTAGAGAACCGAGAAAATGCCGTTTCCACGCTTCCCAACAATTCAGCGAAAAAGGACAGTGCGCCAAAAAGAACATTGTTATAGTTCCGGTTCTTTAGTGTAATATCGGGAAAAAGACAAACGATATTAGTGTAATTTCATAAGATAAATTACCATCGCCCTTCAGATGTTATCGACCGTCAGCCCTTATATGTTATCGATCCTTGGACAATGTAGCTCTCTATTTTACTTTCGCTTCAGGGAATATGGACTAAACGTGGGTAACGGAACTTTTCCCCTATCGCGGCATTCTCCCTTGCGGCATGCCGCAAATGTCACTGCAATTACCGTACTCACCCCGCCTCCCACCAATCGATAGGACGCGATATTTTTCCTTGACTGGCTTGCTTTTTCATTGGATTTTATCGTTTTTTCTTCTGTTTCTTTTTAGTTTTCATGTTTATTGGACTTGATTAATTAAAATGATTCCTCTTATCGTATTCCCTATCTGAACTTACCTGGGGTCAGCTTATAGTTTCTGGATTGTCTGGAAAGGCAAAAACACCGATTTTTGCACCGACTGGCCACTTCAAATCATTATATAATAGACCACATACGAAATCGAACACCACTACAATTCAGAATGGAAGTCAAGTGCGACCGTGGTCAATACACGCCAAAAGGCTTTATCTTTTATCTTCACCTGTTCTGATACTATAATAACCTGCCACTTTTCATTTTTCCAAATTTAAACCCAACAATGTTTCCAATTCCACATTGTCTGTTGAGAACATTTATGTGGGGGGGAAAATTTCAGAAGCACGGTTCACGTTGAAAATTGTTGTTCAAGATCAGGCCGTGATAAGGCCCCCAAAACCGGCTTAATCGACGTCTACACCCAAGGCGGACGAATTGTTAAGCGTTGTCAAGGCTGTAGAGGTTGCACCATTCGCGCCGAGACCCACGACTAGCACGAAGGCAGCGTATGCAGCCAGATGTATGCAATTGGCACTCATTTAAACAGCTCGTCCAAATACCCCTTTAATGCACCCTTTTCGCACCATTCTTGTCCAAACCCCAATTTTATTTTTTAAAGTTTCATATCTCTCTAAACACGTCGATTTTCGCGTTATCTTCGCCAGTTTTGCACTTTTCTGAACCATCTCTTCCCTCGTCTAAAACTCATAATCCAAGATTATCGTGAACTGTGCCTTTAACATTCATTTGTACGCATTTGTGCAATGGAGAAAAGCTTATGATTGAATTCTTAGTATAGGTCATTATCTCCAGAACTGGAGTATCGCTATCCGACATCATCGTGCTAACTGGCATTCACATCAGAAATCTATAAATATTCTCCTGGGCCTATATAATCAGAATGGCTATTTTACGATCACCACGTTAAGTTTTTGTCCCACGCCCCCGTTCTCATAGAAATGAGCGGAATATTTCGCAGCCTGCTGAATTTCATAGCATGCACGTGATGTTACGTGCGCTCTCGAAGTTATGCGGTGCCATTCTGAGGGCACCTGTCCTCACCTTGTCCTCGTCTTTCCAAGCACTCTTTTGCTTTCTTTTGCAATTGTTAAAAATGTTGGATAGCAGGAAATGAAGTAGTTCAACTTCTCAAACCACGTACAGTTACTTTTCGGCACGCTATCAAATGAAAGAGGGGGAGTGGGAGGGCGAAATTGGAAAAGTATCGACCAGCTGGCTCGCCAAAGGTTATATTTTTCTAGGACCCATTAGGACCCAAGAAGTAAGATCTCCTTGCCGTCTTTCTGCTGATTCCAGGAAATGTAAATGCTCGATAGAGGGCTCTACCGTCTGTGCTCTGAAGGGCAACGCTATATCGACTGATGATGAATCAGCTGTTCTGGGACACCTCATACCGACCCATGCGGAACGTGACTACAACTGTAGAGGCGTTTGTATGTTGCGAAATAGATTTTCATTTCTTCCCTGAAATTTAGCTTTTATGCAAATATAATTTTATTAAAACCACGGGAAGTCCCTTATATCATTATATGTTGACAAATGGTATGATAAGTTTCGAAATTCTTCTTTTGAAAATTTATTTCTCACCAATTCTATAACAAGTTACCGTATAGAAATCGTTATTGGGTATGATCGTCTATCATTGGCTCTAGCTGCCCACCATGCTCCCGTAGGTTTGTCCCTATCCTTTAATAAACCTCGATCAGCTGAGTGGCTCCTTTTTGAGGGCTCGATAGAAGGTTTTGTAGTTTCAAAGCATAACCCTGTAGTAATGCTACCTCATTAGAAAAGCCTATTAGTATTCCGTTTTCTTTTACGCGCTCCGAATATGAACAGGCGTTGTCGAACAGATTTACGTTTTCAGATATTTTTAGTGTTCTGATAAATTTTCAAATTCATTCAGATCATCGGTTTTTTTACGATTTACATGCAGATTTATCTCGATTTTTGCAGTTTTAGATGCATTCTAAAACGTTGAAAAGAATTTTTTCAAATCTAATTTTCATAACATATTTCACCACGAATAAAGCAGGCTATTGTTTTTTGTGTTCTACACAATTTCGAAAAACGCTTGCCACTTGATTTCAGTCCGAAAATTTTGAATATGATTTTACACATAGCTACGATAGTCAAACATTGGTAGAGATGCGCCGTGCACTTGAATATTGCCTAGAACTGTGAAGGTGTTCAAGGTTCAAGGACCAAGGTCCTTTATCGGATACTACGCTGGATAGGTCGTAACTCGTAATAATTAGTAATAATAGTTCTAAATATCTAAAACTTGGCTAGGCAAATCACGTTCAGACCAAGCAGAGTGGTCTGCGGCACAAGTGTTCCTCATGATATCCAGTATTACTATCTTGGACAGGACAATTCCAAACACCCATCAGGTGTTATGACCTATCCAGCGGAATATCCGATCAGATACCTTGAATTCCTTATCAATCTAGATGATATTCGGGTGCACGGCGCATCTGCGCCAATGCTTACTACATTGCGTTCCATCGTTTCTAGAATTAATGAAATCTGTTTGAAACTTATCTGAAAAGTTTTTCTGTCAGTCTCTCTCAGCTATTTTTTCTTACACGCCTCGTCTTTTTTGGCACCTCTTCGTGATCTCGGATCTTTGAGATTTCCTCTTGAGGAGCTACTATGAACTGATTGGAAAAGTTCAGATTCGGCTCCACTACTACGGTATTTTCCTATTGAATTCCTGTCGCTTTCACTAAATACCAAAATGTGAACCTAATGGCGGCATGTGGCCTTTCCGTTATCAGCCATCTTATGATCGATTACTTTTCGCACTACGTTCCAGAATTTTCGTGATGATTCACATGTATTGATGTTTGTTGTAAGAAATATCCTGCTTAATTACCTTATCAGTTTAGAAGATTATTCCTTTCACTCATGACTAATTTCAGCCACAAAAGGAGAGGCTTAAAAGGTCGTTGTGATATTATCATATGCTTATAGGGATGCCACTAAGAATTCTCTTCTCCTGTTCACGTTCTGTACTCTAGTTCACAAAGATAACTACAAGTACCCATAACATTTATAAAGTGCCCAAAAATGTAGAAATGCACTAGACTGATCGATTTCCAGTCGTTCTTAATGAAAGGATACAAATTTCGATAGGGATCCGGTCATACAGTAACTTGCAGTAATCAGCTGGTTTGGTTTGAATTCAGCGAATTAATGGGTAAATAAGAAAATAAACAAATGATTCTGGAGATCTTCAGGACTACTGAGCCAGCCAACTAGTAGTTGTTATACAAAGTAGAATCAACAAGGATCACCAATGGGCGGACCGAGAGTCAAGAGGGAAAAGAGATAAAAAGTCAAAATTCACGGTGATGAGCAGCCCTTTCAAGAATGCGCCATGCACACGTTTCCCATCTAAATTGCAGTTCCCTCGGAATAAGTGGCTGCTGAGGTTTTGGGAGTCACTCGATGTCAGTGTTTTTGCCTTTACCGTTCGCAGAATAGCCCACTGACCCGGAAACGTGAGCTTTCGGGATTGAATAAAAGAAATATAGGCGAGTCAACGGTGCCATGGCTACAGCCTCAGCTCTGTCCATTCCCATAACTCAGTCGATTACTCAGGGTCAATGTACCATGAAGTGCAGGGGTAGATTTCTCATCTGTCAATCCAAAAAGGTATGGGCGCGAGTCGAACTGAGCTGCTGAACAGGGTCTGGGGCGATGTTTGCCGAGAATGCATGATGACGTGGGTGGTCGTAGTCGGGGAGCTCGATCGATTGCCGTGCCGGTCGGCCTCGTCCAGCGTTATGTCGGCCCCGTCTTTTTTATCGGCCTTCGTTATTTCAAAGATCGGTTTCGGTCGATCACTGAAAGCATCAAACTGAAATATCATCCCCCGTCGATAATCGTTTCGAAAAGCAAGAATATTCTTAGCAGCTGGATGCGGACGCTTTGCTTCATCACCAAACGTGTTGCGATTTTCTTCTCCCAGCGTCTTTATCAATTCTCTCCTCTCTTTCCCAAAAAGTGGCTTATGCGTTCTGCTTCCTTTACTTTATTTATTTGTTTGCTTATTTATTTATTTCATTTACTCGAAGGTGCCTAACTTAGAGGGCAGAAGTCTCCATCATAAAAATGAAAATGACTAGAAAACAGTAAGAACTGACAGTTTCTCTGTCAGTGTTTTTCAGTCATCACAGTGAATTTCAGCAGTTTTACACGGAAATTATTTTTTCCTGTTTGATTTCTGTGTTAATTTTGTTGTAGATGATGGTAAAATGATTTTGTTCCTAATGATTTTTTTCCATCGACTTTCCAGCAATTTTGTTGGCCCGGTTGCTATGTAGCACTTGTATTTTTCGAAAGAAAACCATCTTTTTCCATTCCACTGTTCATCTTTTGCCCCTTAAGGTGTTTTCCTCATTTTTGCTTTAATTCTGCTATTTTTCTTATCGATTCATTTTTTTGTAAAAGGAACATGGCAACATTGGAATCACAACAGGGCTGCCTTTTTCTCTATGAATTTCCTTCCTTTCCTGTGGGACCACCCTTTCAGAGGGATTTTTCAAAGTGATCAGACCTTTGACAGATCGTAACAGAAACTTCGAATAATTTTTTGTTTTGGTATACACCGTGCATTAGTCCTTTGCTCGGATTCGGAGAAAACCCTATTTTCTCCACTTTCTGTCAACTGAGATTTACTATACTGTTCATATGCACTCCCTGCTCTTTTCAAAACACTCACATAATGCATTCAGATCCGACCGTTTAGGAGTATTTGAAAAGATTGAAATAAACAGCTGAAAATGTCATTGTTTGCCAGGTGTTCGCCATGTACATGACTTCCTTACCGAATTTCAAAGCTCGACATCCTTTTTATTTTCCCTTTATACCGATGGGCATCTTGGAAATGGGTCTGCCAATATCAGCATGTTATTTCCTTCTACGGAATTTTGTTCCATTAGGCCCTATTTCAAAAAAAAATTGAGAGTTCCCGTGTGTTGCTGTCCGATGACCACATGACGTGCGCTCTCGTGCTCTCAGTTGAGCGTCAGCTCTTTTTTCTTGAACAACGTTTCTTAACAATCCCATGAGTTTTTCTTTGACTACTTGCCAGGTGCTTGAAGTTCCCACTATTTTTGTTATTTCCTTTTTTTGCTTAAAACCAGTAATTTTTAATCGATCATTTTGTTGGTGCCTTTGAAGAAATAGAACGGTTACGGCAAGCTAGAAAACAGTTTATGAAATAGTAGAAAGTACCAGATTAAAAATCATTTTTCTTTTTTTTCTTTTTTTTTTCTTGAGCGGGGGAGAAAGTGAGGATTCAGTTCATGCAGTGGTCTACATAGTTGTTTATCCTTAAAACCGATTAACTCGAGATCTCATGAGGGTCATTAAGATACAAGGAGTGACCCCGTGCACTCAATCTCGCTGTTACCCACATGACACCATATGTCACATATCTAATGAATCGGCTGGTGTGTAGGTTCGCCTGCACTCAAAATCGCGCTATACTACCTGTGGAAGCCCTCTGGATGTCCATAAGCTGTACTGGTTACCTGAAGCTGCATCGATTCAGGGCAGAGAGCTGTCCGAGAGCGGGAATTTGTCGCTGTGTTGGCAGCTACCCTGAAGTTCTCATCATTTTTAGACATCAGCGCTTAGTCAGATTAGACAAATTGCCCTTTTTCACCCCTCTTCTCAAGTAGTTTTTTTTCGTTCTCTCTTCTGTGTATAGGTAATGCTTGGATGCTTGTAGCAAATTATTTCCTACCCTTCATCAATTTCATATTTTTCATTTCCTTTGTGATGAGCGCTTATCGTCAGATCGTCGTTCAACAAGGGTTCTGTGTTTGTCCAAGACCAACCCGCCCGAAAATCATCTTGATGGAGGCATCAATAAATTTTCGAGAGGGCTTATCTTGCGGAGTCAAGTATTCCGAATTACCCACCACATCCCCTTACTCCCTCCTCACTGATTTCTTTCTCATCGTTCGTTTGGCTTTTTGTCCGGTGGTAGCATAAGTTTTTATAATTCTGTGAATGAAACTTTTTCCATTGAAAAAAAGCTTCGATGATCCCGTCGGTAATTTGTTCGCCGCTGATCTAGCATCGACTGGATATCACAGGTCCTTTTTCTGACTACACTCTCAAATTTCAAGTTGAAGTTGAAGGCATGGCCCATCCTGCGGGAATGACGAGCACTTCATTTCTATACTACATATTTTTATATTACTTCTAGTGTTCTAGTGTTGATATTATGTGGTTCTGCATATCGAGATGGCCTTTCTGTGCCTGTAGAGCAACTAGCAATTTGTTTTTTCCTTTCCGTGGAATATCGCTTTCATTTTATTCATTTTTCGCTTTTCCCAGTAAAATTGTTGCCAAGAAAAATTTGTTTTACTTGTTGTTTGATTTCTCCTTGGCAACCAGGTTCGGAAAAAACTAATTAGTTTGTACTTGAGAAGCCTATGACTTTGTGATTCCCTTGACTTCATCATCGACGATTTCCTGCAGATGGCTAGTGGGACTTTCTAAGAGAGAAATTTCAAATTTTTGGCTTTTCCTCGATACGCAAATGGGGTAGCTGCAAGTGGCGTCGCTATCATCAGAGTAGGCCGGGATCGTCAATCTAAATCCAACCAAACGACTTTTTCATACCTTGGAGATGGAAGAATCGAACCATATGTGTTTGGTAAATAAATGGGCTCTTATCTGAGCTACCGTAGATCAATGTACAGCCATAAAACACATTTTATTAACCCACTGACGACCGCGTGGCCCTCCGGCGGGCCACACAATATCGTGCATCCGTAGTATTTATATTATTTATCAAGTGTTCTTATAATTTTTTCATATTTCCAAGTATCAGCTGAGCTCATAGCCCTCTAAAGAATCTTGAGGCATTGTGACCAGGAATCATTCATTTCCAACTGCAGTTCTAAGAGAAATTAAAAGCTCATGTAAGGACAGTGTAAAAGAAGCGGTCGCCAATGGGTTAGGCAGTAAGGGATATACTGGACTTCGACTAACTGTCATATACATGGCGAATACCAAACCAATCACAAAACTCTCGGCATTTCCATTTACACTCATCAAAAACCTTTCGCCACTGATGATCATTACTGGTATGAATGGAATACAGACGCATGGCGTATCCAAAATAAAACGATCAATGCCAAGAAATATGCGCTTTCATCCCAGAATTTTGTTTTATTCAAAACGTATTTAAGCGACTCAGAATGACTCTGGTATAGTAATATTTATCTC
>UZAF01019586.1:7181-21093 GCA_900617895.1 Haemonchus placei | reverse complement strand
GGGGTAAGATCTGCAGGGGACGGGGTACTGTAGTGGCGGGAAAGTGGGTAAGTGAGAAAATTTACGGCAAAATAAGGAGTCGATTTTTCTGGCATTTTACAGTTTTTGGAGGAGTTTTCTGCGGAACCTGAGGAGTCGGCAGCGAGACAACCCATTATTGTAAACTACTCTTTGTGTTCCTCTGAGTTATTACGGTACACCTTATCAAAGATTAACAGTCCTCACTTGGTACGGCTCCAAACTTCGCTTTTCGTCACGCTCAAATCACAAAATTATGCTTTTCCCCTTGCCGCTTGAATTTTTGCAATTAAATTGTATACTGTTAGATTCTCCGTAAAAGTGCTATCCAAGAATTGTTTCTTCCCCCAGCGGAAAGGAAAAATACGTTGTTTTATGATTTGGGCTTGAGAAGTTCGAAGTTTGGAGCCGTGCCTGGAGAGAACTGTTGGTCTTTTATAGGGTGTACCATAACAGTCCCAAAGAACACAAAGAGTAGTCTACAATAATGGATTGCCTCGCTGCCGACTCCTCAGGCTCCGCAGAAAAACTCCAAAAATTGAAAAATTCCAAAAAAATCGACTCCTTATTTTGCCGTAAATTGATGTCATAACCTAAGTGGAACCAGTCAAGAGGAGTGTTGAGTGCAGAGACCGTAGATGCACTTATCTTTAGCCTCCACTTTATGAATGAACGATGGAAACCTGTCCTTCAGACCGTCTCAAAACTCCCATTCAAACTGCCTCACTTTCCCGCCACTACAGTTCCCCGTCCCCTGCAGATCTTACCCCCCCACTAAAGTAATCATTTATCAATCCAACCCCCCTTCTCGCCGCTTCAGTACCCCGCCACCAGCAGATCTAATCCCCCATCCAAATAATTATCATTCGAAAGCCTCTGAATTCCCGCCTCTACAGTACCCAGCCGCATGCGTATCCAAACACGCCCTGCAGAAAACCGCTCAGAGACAGGCGTACTGTAGAAAGCGGTTGTGGAGGGAGGTTTCGTCTCGGGTTGACCTATATATCATTCGATAGCATTTTTCGCGGAGAATCCAACAGTGTATAATTCAGTTACAAAAAGGCCAATGGAAAGGGAAAAAACATTGTTTTATTATTTGGGCTTGACGAAGTCCGAAGTTTGGGGCCATACCAAGGGAGAAATTTTGATCTGTGATAGGGTGTACTATAACAGCCTTGCAGACAACAAAGAGNGTAAAGTACTGAGTGCGTGGCGAAATCCAAAGCGAATTCTGAACACATCACATTCAGGCACCAATGAGTCCCTACAAGCACTGAAGCGTGCACCTCATATGCATGCAATCGCTTTTCGGATGGAGCTCAAGTGCATGGCGCAATCCAAAATAAAGCATTTTCAACATTCTAGAGTATCAACTTGTAGAGCTCGATGAGCTGAGTTCAATGGTATTTCTTCTCCTCGATTACTTTATTTTGAAGCGATTTATAAAGAGAAGACGAAAAAGACGCGAACTCGCGGTATTCGCGTAAATTTTTGAGTTCTTACGGCGAGTACTGTACATACTTACAGACAGAAACACCTAACTTGTGGATTATGTATAGTAAGGATAGCGATTCTTTGCAATTGATTTGCTACCAACCATTAAACCTACAAGTAGGAAAAAGACAGACAGTAAGGAACGTAGTTGTTCAATGGAAAAATCAAAATTGGCTATGTCTATCATTTCTTCCTGCGAAGAAACGCTTCACAAACCCTTCCTCTCTCAACAACTCTTGATCAGCTAAACATACCGAATAGTGGAGTGTCATTACTCCCAAAATAGTCCCTAAATAAGCTAGCGTCCTTATAAAATCAGTAATATTGGGTTGTAACATAAGTTCGTAGAGTTTTGCGTTAGAGTTATTTGACAACGAATTGTTTTGTTTTTCAGCTAAGTGTATATATTCTTTCGAAAGAGCTCTTTCTCCTCTACGAAACTGCTTTATCTGTTTTTTGGGTGATTTAATTGTTCGTCTTTTTTCTGGCTCAGAAATGGAATATCCAGGAGGAAAAAAATCAGTATTTTCGACATCTGCTTTTCTTGCCAAAACCGCTCGGGAGATATGCAGTGTGTACGGGGATGGTGTCTTACAGAGGTGTGTCTACTGCACGAAAATGGTTCGCAAAGTTTGAAAATTGCGACTTTGACCTCGAAGACACGCCTTGAAGCGGACGACCTGTAGAATTCGACCAAGACCATCTGAAGGCACTATTGAAGGAAGATGGTCGCCAAACAATTCGTGAATTGGCTGATTATTATAATAACCTATTCAATGATTTATTATTATAATTATTGTTTTTTGTTCAAAGAAGTCTTTGTGAAAAACTCTACGAACTTATGTTACAACCCAATATTATGATTAGTGCCTCATCAGACAGTGTACTCCAAAACTGACTTCAACACTTTCGTCGTTAGAGAAGGTAGTGCCGTCATAAATCCAATTCGAAAGTATAACCCGAGGACATTCACGTTGATGAAATTGTACTCAACTTGTGAGTGGCACACCCTAAGCGGACATTCTGACCTTGTAATAGGAAGGAGAGGAGGCGTTAGCCGGGCGGCACAACTGGCTGATAATTAATATTGTCGTAATTTCGGCGAGGGTTCAACAAAAACGGGTCTTCGAGACCATCGTGCTTGCACGATGGAGAAGAAAAAGCCAAGACGACCTTTGCGTGAGCTCACCAGGAACTATATTACGGTAATTGTCCTCTAGTTTTGGCGCTTCATGCATCCAACACAACGGACCCCATTCATATTTTACCTGAAATTATCAGTTTTCCATAAGAATCGTTCACAAAAGAGTCGTGTCAATCCACTACCAGCGCATAACAAAACTCACTCCATGTTTTTGGAACATAGCAGTCTTATGGATGGAGTTTAACAAATATCGGAACCCGACACTTTCGCCAACTTCCTCTGTAGGGAAACAGCAATCCTAAATGAAATTATGAAATTTACTAATATAAGTTTCCGCACTTATCCAAAAGGATGCACCCACGCACTGCGATCCCACAAAGGACAACTGCATGTATTAGACCCAGACAAGAAATCGCCCTTGTTTTGAATAGGAGTTCAGCGTGTTGGCGTATCCCAACCAGCCAGTGTGATGCGTTTTACCTTCAAAACCTTACCAATTTGTTAGGTTGAGTCATAAGCCCTTGGACAAATTGACAATGATTATATTTATCTTAAAATTTTTGAACGATAATTGCGAATTATATGAAACATGCCCCATTAGATCGATGGTGTTCTGCCAACGCATGGGCAGATCGTAGATGCCTTTGCTCCAGAACGCTGAAGGATNTCCTTTTAAGAACTGCTCGAGTGCCCTTCTGATGTCGCGAATTCAAAAGGCTTGACCACCCAGATGACGGGGAGGGGAAAAAGATGATTATTCGAAGAAGCCAAGTCTGGGAAACAGCTGAGTATGGCAAAATTGTGCAGCCGAAGTTCATTAATTCAGTTTTTATCGTTCTCGCAATGTGCGGCCGAGCATTGTCGTGTTGGAGATAATTTTTTTGCTGCTGTGGACATGTAACTTCGAGATCGCATTAAAATTCCTCAGTTGCGTAATGTGGACGTCTGCGTTCACTGCACATCCGTCGCCTAGCAGCTCCCAGTATTCCACATCGTGAACGCTCCACCAAATGCAGAGCATAACCTTCTTGGCGCGTCCGTTGGGTTCAGGGAAGTCTTTTGCATCCGCACCTGTGTCACTCCACTGAGCACGCCGGCGACTTTAGAGTAGAGGATCCTCTTCTCATCCCCGGTGATTAATTGCTCGAGGCACAAGTGGGGTGGGTGTGCTTGACCGTAGGGAGAAAAAGTGCCATGAAAAGCGCGGCGATCCATGTCATACTGCTTGAAAGCATGAGGCACCCATCGACCGAGCTTTCGCACCTTGCCGATTGACTTCAATCCACGAATGCCTGTGGACTGACTCTCCCCAAGAGTGACTGCCAGTTCACGAGTAGACTGATACGGATCGGCTTCCACCTGGCTCCGCAGCACGTCCAAATCCAACTCCATTGAACGTCCCAGACGGTCTTCATCTTGGATGGAATAGTCGCCCGACGCGAACTTCGAGTGCCACTTGTAAATTATGCTTCCAACAGGGGCGTCCTCCTTGTAAACTTCCTTTATAAGTCTATCGATTGGCGCTAGTTTCGATCAGATAAAGGAAGAAATAGGATGGTGTTGCGGAGGTGGAGTTGCGACGACTTGAAATCATGGGGCATGGTTGCAGGGAAGGAAACAGCTAGGTGTGTTTGTTGACATGTGGATGGAAGACTTTTTATACTCTGTCTAACGATTCCTCGCGCGACCATTTTCCTCCTCTTTCCCGAGTTGTGATCTCTAGAAGTCATCACTATCACATTGTTCGAGGACTTATGACTCAACCTAATACAGTGTGGTCTTACCTTCCAAGACTAATGGCCTACTTGTGGATATCTAGCTTTGAAATTTACCTGACATGCGGCGGTCACAACTGGTACCATTCCTGCCAATCTAGTTCTCTCTGCCCGATGCTTCATCGACTCGAAGTACTCGTTGTCAAGTTCCTTGGCATGTTTAACCAGCTCCTTAATGATTTTACTACAGTTCCCTTGTGAAACATTTTGCTGATCAATGTTCACCGTCATTTCATATCACCAAAAAAGGAATTGGCCGGAACTGAAATCGACAGAGGACTCCTGAAGCATCATCAACACTACCCTTATTATGTTCATCTACCTTCATTCTGTTGTCCATTGTACCAGCGTTACGATCACTGCAGTCAAGTCAGCGTCTAACAATATGTAACCTAGTAATCCACATTCTCGTGCTGAATGAGCGCTCCCCAGGGATCTTGAATTTAATATCAAATGAAGAGCTTTCGTATATGATCTACTCTTAGGCATTTGAACTACAATGCTTCAGTTGATGTTTACAACTGTTTATAAAAACTAATAGACCAATCTCCCGAGGAGAATATTAGGTTAATGCACGATTATTGCGGATTTTTTCACCGAATTTTGCTTAGAGAAGCGATAGAAATATTTAGCAAAAACATGTTCAAATAATTACCGCGGAACATATCCACCACCTACGCCAAGCACTGCTTCTCATTTGCTAGGCAGTCGACTTCCTCAGGCAAAGAAGTTTCGATTCTTGGAGGCAACCACGCCTTGACGTCGGTCATCAAGCCATCAAATGCGTCGAAAGTTCTGCTCGCCAGCCCATTTTTCAAAAGACGACTGACATGGTAATCCACAGGAGTTTCTATTCGTGAATGGGGTGAACGTAGAAGCAAACTCCATTCCTTGTTCAGCTTTGGCTGACTGATCAATCGTCAAGAAGTTTGTTGAGATAACGTTATGACTGTGCCCGCTTCCATCCTTTCTCGAAGTAATAGGGCATGAAGTGGGGCATATGAAGGTAACTTTTCAGACATATTTCTGTCAAGGAAAGAAAGAAGAATATTTTTCTCGAATCCAGAATTCAATAACCGAGTTATATCGAGAGAAAAGGAGCCGCAAAAAAAATCTGCAATAATTATGCATCAACCTATTAGAAATGCAATGCAATGCAATGCAAAACCTGCCGATAGGAGACCTAAACAAACCCATCGAATCTTGAGGCGGATCGGAGATGTCTTAGTAATTCGGATTGTGGTATCATGTTTGCACTTAGANTGTCCACGCAAAAACCATGCAAAGCTACAAAAAGGGTGTCGGTACAGCTTCAAGCAAAGGCCGACTGTGGAAAAGCCCGGCTACATCAAATATGAATGAAGTCTCAGAATAATTCAGAAGTAAGGCTAGGACGTCGTTAAGATGGATGTTTGCGTATTCAAGCGGAGTGGGGAAGTATTCCAACCACGGAAGTATTAGGTTGACTGCTCACACGACAGAAGTGTACGAGCGGTCAGACGACTCAAGATTGAAGAAGCTTGCATGGATTTCAGAGTTTTGATTTCAGAGTTTTTAGGTTTCCAGTTCCATGCATATCAGAAAACTCTACAACAGATAACAACTTTTTGGTTAGAAAGGTGCAGACCCTCCGAAGCGAGGGTCCAATAAAACTATTTCAACTCCCTACGGCCCAATCGTAGAAGTAACGGCGTAACGGTTGGGCGCAATAGTTCAATTCTGTGCCCGTTCCTCTACCTATTAACACTGAATGCAACTACAAGAAGATTCCTGGTTGGAACACTGGGGACCATTTTCTACGCTGACGTCTTCGCTCTACTAGCGGAGGGTTGGGATGAATTCCAGGACAATATGCAGAAAGTTCTGGCAGGGATGAGCTCCGTTGAATGTTAAAACAACCAAATGCTAAATGCCAAAAGCCGACTAACAAAGATTGATTTCAATAGCTCTGAAAACTATCCACTGGAAAGAACTGGAAAGAATTAGTAGAATAGATGAAGCTCGGAGAAATAAGCATATCGAGATTCCTCCATTTCACTACATCCACAAAAAGCAAAGAGAGAACTGTTATTCGAATTTTCGACAACCACATACTCACATGCCTGCCGCCTCTTAGCTATTTACAGTCTTAGCTAATGGAATACTGCAGACATTCTACTACCTTTGCCACAGTTCTTTCCCTGACGAAGCATTTACTGACTTGAACGCGCCCTCACAAAAACTGCTGAATCCTCAGTTTTTCATCAAATATTCCACTGAACTTTGGCTATGTACAATACACAATTGATGACGAAAGAAGAGAAAATTCAATTACATCAAAATCACAAAGCAGGAACATACATACATACATACATACATACATACATACATACATACATACATACATACATACATACATACATACATACATACATACATACATACATACATACATACATACATACATACATACATACATACATGATTAGACACATCCGCACATGCGATGTGCTGGGCCTGGAGAGTGAGTACTTCTGCAAGAATCTACAACTTTGCAGTAAATTTTCATGAACATTGACATTCTTACTGAACTTTATATTTTCAGTAGTTCTCAGGTGAGGATAACTTGAGAAACAAGTTGAATCTAAATTTACTAATTTGTGATAGAAAATTTCCAAATCCAAAATCCTAGCGACAGAAATCCGTGAACGCTGGAATCCAAAAAATAGAAGGGATTGCTTGCCAGATCATGAGGGTATGCTGGAACCAATGGAAAAAATATCACATTCATCATCCGATGATGACCTTTCTCTTTCTTGAGGGTAAGAATAATGCTTAAGAAACCCGAAAAAGGTTAATAAAATCTCAGCTTACTCCATATTCGTTGTTTATTTTAGGCATAGTATCAACAGGCATCTCAGCAGAATTTGCAAATTCCCCCTTCTCTCTTTTCTGTTCATCATCAAGACGTGCTCGGCGTACCAATGCTTGAACCTACAACCTTGAATGAAATCTAGCACTCTAGAAAACGGCAAAAAGTTCTGGACAAAATTTCCGATTAAGTGAAGTATACCTTCTTCAAAATTCCTTTCTGCGTAAGAAGCTTGGATTGCTTTCCGAAACCGAGCGATTTCTTCGATGGCAACTGTGTAGGCGGCGGAGTCACTCCTTTCATAGGCAGATTCCTGGTATTTGTTGCCAACAAGTCGTTCACAAGTTGTTTTTCTGGCTCAGAAGAGGATTTATCGGAGTCGAAATTGTTTTCAGACGAAGTTGCTGGAATGATGGAGCGGCCTAGATTTTTATTCTCCAGATGTTCTCCTAAAACATGTTGCTCTAAACATGTTCACTTGCTCTTGACTCTTTCAAATGTTAGGAATTAGGAGCTGCACTTACCCTCATTGACAAAGGACTCGTCAATATCAAACCCGACTTCCATTTTCTGCTCTGATATCGCTTCCGGAGATGTTATCTTGTGCAAATACCTCGAGTCCTCGCGAATATTTTTCATGTTCGCCAAGAACTCAGGGACTGTTTCCTGAAGCATTTGTCTTCAAGGGGAAAAAGGTTTCCATAATGCGCCAAAACATTCTTAAGCAACAATACATTGAAATGTGCAGAAGGGTGTGAAAGCTGTTGAGCTAGCTTGCAAGTACACGAATCCAAAAAACTGTATGGAGGTTCCAGAGCACTTTGAAAGAGAGTCAAATGAATCAGTTGGGGTATTTCCAAAAAATACGATGACTGGAAGCTTTTTCTTATTGACCCCAGTGTAAGGGTCTAGGGGGTACGGAAATGGGTCCAGTAAGATCGATGTGGGAGCAGGCGGTAGCTGATGGAATTCCTAGATGCAAGCACTGATTACAGGCGGAGAACAACGCGATGTGCTGGTATTCGAGGCAGACGACAGGACGAGAAACGGCGGCTCGCACCCATGGCCTCTGGCTCAGGACGTCTTCCGCTCCCGGCTGCTGCCCCATCGAACGACTCCATGGACCGTATTCGACTGCTCATTTATGCTACCTAGTGTAACCTCTTCTCGCCTATTCGTTATTCTGTATTTGCGACATGTAATCATGCTATACTTGTTAATAAATTCTTATAAGACATTCGCGTCATCACACTGGTAGCAGCGAGTGGTTCCACTCCTGCGAGCACGGTCGCGAGTAAATTTCTTCCTGTGAGAAATCTCCTCATTTCTCTTGATCTCTTTTTCTTTCTCCTTTCTCTCACTCCCATCTCTCTTTTCCATTTGATTACCTCGAGGCTAAAGTTTGATGAAGATGACGGTGTAATGAGTCAAGTCCGTTTGAGTGGAATTAAGCAGAGAGGTAGCGTTCAACGCTCGAAGAGTCTAAATTGGTATTTGTGTCGATATATAAGGTTCTTGTCACGAGGTATCGCCGGCGAGAAGCCTGAGGGCCTATAGCTTCAAGCAACCCGTCATTGAATTTACCTTTTTTTCTTTTTCTCCTTTTCTTTGTGTTTTCATATTACCTTAATTCGAATTGCCTGGTACTCATCAACGTGCGCTAGATTACTCTTTCCTTCAAGAATATGTCATCGGTGTTTTCGAAACTGCAATTTATTTTTGATCCATTGGGTTGCGAAAAATTCCATCCCAAGTTGAGTGCGAAGCTCTCTTTCGCAACCGTTTTTGAGTTGTTTGCTCTCTTTCTCTTTCCTTTCTTCGATTTGATGTTTTCATTCCTTTGCATCTTCAGTCTCCCATGCCTGATCTGATTCTAACAGTTTCCCATCGCATTCCACGGCGGCTCCGTTATCTCGTTGCGCATCTCGACGTAGCTCGCCGGTTGTTTTCATAGAACGGTACGTTCCCAACATGTTGTATAAACATCTGCCGCTCCGCGCTTCTTCCCGTAGATATCAGAAAAGTTCATCACCCATCTCCTCGCCTGCTAATATAAAATGGGGGACCAAACATTTCTTCAACTCAGACGCCAATTGTATGCAGGCATGCCAATCACCCGTAGCGCAGGTAAGGCTTCTGCTGCATCCTTGGCTATTACCTCAGTTTCGGACTCTAAGGTAGAAAGAGAAGGCGAGTTCTTCGGTTTTGGTCTGTCTTTCATGGAGTCCTTAGACGATAGTGCTCCACTCCAAACCAGCGACGCTAAGGCCTTAAGGGACGCCACTTCTTCAGCAATTGCGCAAGTATGGGCCGACACCATGGCCACTACAGCCTTGCTCTCGCGAAAGATCAAAGAGGAAAATTCGGTTCTTGCGGATAAACTGAACGAGTTCGGTGGGGAAGCGCTTGGATTCTCTACCCACGATTGCTATGCTTCAGCAAGACGTAGGGGTATCGAAGGTAAACCGTTTTCCAGATCTTCCACTAGTGTTCGTTAATGTACCAGGACGATCACCGATCTCTTTGTCTGGCTCGCATCGCAACGAAAATGAGGCGGAATGCTGTCAGGAAATCGTCCGTCAATTAGTGGCATTAAATGTGTCTCCACGGTCCATCGCAATTGTGACGTTTTATAAGGCTCAACAACAACTTCTGTTCAATTACGCGACACGACGGGGTAGCCCTGCACACGGCGGGCTCTGTCCAGGGCCGTGAAATGGACATCGTCATCGTCTTTACTTCTGGCACGGATCTCAGGAGACTCATTGGACGACCCGAGACGCATGAACGTTGCACTAACGAGATTTCAGGAAAGTCCATCTTGGGATGACCCTACGCACACTCCGCAACTGAGGAAGCTTGATCCAGTGGGTCGAGAACGCGCGCACAATCGTCAGCACAGCCAGTCTTCCTGACCTTTTCGATTAGACTCCAGTTTAACTTTGGTGAGTATTTTTCCTATTGTTCTAAACACTTCTTCTTTTTTCTACTTTTTGCTCCGTCCGTCTGCTCCCCACGCTACTACCGTCCGAGAACGTGTTTATGGTGAGGGGAGGTGTAAGGGTCTCGGGGGTACGGTAAGGGGTCCAGTAAGATCGATGTTGGGAGCAGACGGTAGCCGATGGCATTCCTAGATGCAAGCACTGATTACAGGCGGAGAACAACGCGATGTGCTGGTATTCGAGGCAGACGACCGGACGAGGAACGGCGGCTTGCACCCATGGCCTCTGGCTCAGGACGTCTTCCGCTCCCGGCTGCTGCCCCATCGAACGACTCCATGGACCGTATTCGACTGCTCATTTATGCTACCTAGTGTAACCTATTCTCGCCTATTCGTTATTCTGTATTTGCACTGTAATTATGCTATACTTATTAATAAATTCTTATAAGACATTCGCGTCGTCATACTCCAGACACGCTGAGACACAAATAGGAGGAGCTGAAAAAGAGGTAGAGGATGAATGACAGATTACTGTTATTCAATCTCTACCTCTTTTTCAAAATAAGGAAACAAAACTTCAACCCCTGTACCATTACTCAATGAGAGGAATAGAAATTAGAGCCATTCCACTTTCTCCATCTTTTTTCGTGTCACGTACTGCCTCGAAATAACACAACAACAAAATTTCAAGTCAAAGCAAGATCCATACCCGATATGGACTACTGTTGATCGCGAGTCAGCCAGCCGTTGGGCAGCAAAGAGAGCATTGAAAGACATTTTCACTTTCAAAGCAGTGCTCGTATTGTAGGATCTAATTTCCCTGCTACCTTTTCTCATACCAAATACCCAGAGCTTTGACCTGTCGATGCCATCCAAAGATAACCTTTAGATATTCACCGAATCCTTCTCATTTTTCACTGCATCTTTGGGGCACCTATATGCTGGGATCGGAACCACCGTGGCACATGCTCGGGACAGCCTGAAGTAATGAGACGATTTTCACGTTAAACCTAGTCATCAACTCCTACAGGCACAGTTCACGATAATTTTCGGTATCCAGTTTATGACGAAAAATGGAAGACAGGATTGAAAATAGTGCGATGAAGGCGAAGAACCTGCGTGAGTCGGTGTTTCTAAAGTGAAAGAAGGCTTCGAAAAATAGTTGAAAAGGGGGCTGAACGAGAGTGAGACTAGAAAAACGAAGGAGAATGGGGCGTTTGGACGAGCTATACAATGTGTGTCAGGGTAATGTGTACGTGTTGGTCCTGATGCGAGTAAATGACTACGGTAGGCAAAAAAAATTCACTTACTCATAAGCATACGTTAACAAAAAATCTAGCAACAGCAAAAATAGCTCACTTTTTTCAGCCTGTAAATAAGGGATCGCGGCAGCAAAAAGAATAACAGAAGAAAAAGGAATGGGAGAAAAACATCGCCTCATCACTCGGCAATGAGCTGATTGTGTTTGGGTCCTAGAATGATATTTGCAATCTGTAACGCCTCGACACTCGTCTGACGTGATATCGATCGAGGGGTGGGAAAGCCCCGCGAGCCAGCAACATAGAATTATCGTCAACTGTCTTTAAAATTAGAGGATTGAAGGGGATTCATTTGCTGGTGCTACCGAATGGAAGCATGGGCGAATTAAATAAGGTGCGAAACTCCCCTATTACGTTATGGTTCGGGGAGAGTCATATCTTCAAAAAAACCACTCATTCCCGTCGGAGCTGGCGTGAAAATCAATGCAGCGATTTACAAGGATATCCTGAAAAAAGTTCTCAAGACGAGGACAGACTCGCACTTCGGAGAAGCCTACTGCTGCTTTAAAAAGTCTATGCTCCAGTACACTGAGCGAAGGTTTTCTAAGTGCTCTGAGCAGCTACCCTACGTCATAACCCACGACAAATACCCTCCAGTTTTTCGGACCTAGACCCGAAGTATTACCTGCTTTTCTTAGCCTTTCGCAGAAGCAAGAAAAAAAAGAAAGCAGTACTTGCGTGCCATATGCGAAGCGAAGGATTGTGTGGAGGCTAAGGGTTAGCATTTTGAGAAGGTTTAGCATGTGTTGCATTGTAACAAACAATTTCGACAATTAAAATCGAGTTGCAAAGTTTGATTTAAGAACGACTTGAATTTTGGATGCGCCAGTGATTTTTCCGCGCCCATAATATGATCTGTTGATGTGCGCCTGTAGGTGTGTGTGCACGCGTGTATGGATGTGCGCGTACAATATTTGTCGTAAGAAGTCGAAAATTCACGCGAATACCACGAACTCGAGTCTTTTCGTTTTTTCTCCATAAGTCGTTTCGGAGTGGAGTATTTAGGAAGCTAAAGCTGCCGCTGAACTCAGCTCGTCAAGCTCTATAACACCTTTTTCGTTTGCGCGCCCACGGGACGAGACCGTTTGAAGGCGCTGACTAATCGTCGGTTACCATTTGCGGACCTCGTCCCACGGGACAGACACCTATTGAATTTACTGTATTCATGAGTAATAAGATTCTATTTGTGTAAAACAAGTGAAAACTCCTGGCGAAAGAAAAACTTGTATTCTGTCAAAATTTGGGTGAATTCTCCAAAATCATGGGCTTTGTAGACCATCTCGGTGTATGAGGCTTTGAACCGTGAACATGCATAGAAAACATTATTTAAACGTTTGGCGGGAACAAGATCAGAGGTAAGGCGCCAATTGTTGGAAGGAGTTCAAATTTTAATTGTTATTCGATATGATGCATGACTCCTGACTCGATACTTAATATTTCCATAAAAACCTTAGATTTGCATGGATCATGGGTCGACGCTAAAGTCAGTGAGTAAATAAGTGAATGTAAAATGTAATGTAGTTTCATATGAAACAAAAAAACCTAAGAATTTCTTGATTTGGCTGACTTACAGTACTGTCGGTCACCATTGACCGACATCGTCCCACGAGACAGACTGACTGTCGGTCAACATTGACCGACATTGTCGTCAACGTGATAAAAGAATATCTGAAGTATTAAAAATGCCTTCTTTTGAATAGCGCCGTGCACTTCAGCTCCATACGAAAGGTAATTGCACGTATGTACATAGGGTGCACGCATTAGCGCATCTAGGCCCCCCTTCAATAGATTGGAGAATGAACAAAATCAACCAATCACTTTCAAATTGTACTGAGTGAAGAGTGGCGCACATGGAGCCAATTTTGAACGTACTTCACTTCTCACGACCAATCAGCTCCGTCAAGCACTAAAGCATGGAGAAATAACGAAAAAACGCGAGTTCACGGTATTCGCGCAAATTTCCGAGTTCTTACGGCGAGTACTGTATGCACAGGTGTATTTGCATGTATCCTACTTACTATAAAGCGCTTAGTCTGTCTGTCCGTCTGTCCGTCCGTTTGTCTGTCTGTCTGTCTGTCTGTCTGTCTGTCTGTCTGTAATTCTGTCACGAAATTCCTTAGCTCCTTTAGATCCGCCTGGAGAGACCGGGTCAAGTGTGGGATGGGTGAGTCAGGTCTCGAGAAGTATAAAACACACATCAGCTTGGCGGAGCCCCGCCCACAGTGGGCGTGGCGTGCCTCGAAATGAACCATACTGAGGACCATGATTTCAAATTCAGTAACAAGACGGCTTCAAAACTGGAGTTTAAAGGTGGCTAGAGGTGTGCATTGGAAAGTTAGATCGAACTGGGGAGACCCACCCCCGATGGGC
>UZAF01019585.1:12568-22917 GCA_900617895.1 Haemonchus placei | reverse complement strand
TTTACTTGTCGAGTCTTATGTTCGTAAAGATTCGATTACTCTCTGAGTTCAAATTGAGTGGGCCTGATTTTTCTTATGTTGTATCTTTGTCGCAATACGCAGTTTTGTGAACAACTTTTTTGGCTGCCACTGACGATTTCTTGCTGAATGGACTAGTTCAACGCAAGCTTTTACATTCATGCAAAGCTACATGCAAAACCTTTCTAGTTGTTCTTGTCCTATATCATCTGTTGTGGTTCATAAGTATAACCCTCGTCGTTTCCAGGTTCTTATGTAAGCTGAAAGAGCCTGAGTTGCTGGAGCCACTAATGCCTTCTATAATTGGATGTCTGGAGCACCGACACTCTTATGTGCGAAGAAATGCGGTCTGTGCCATCTTCACCATCTACCGTGAGTGAATGTCACAATTCTTTATGAATGGTACGGAGTCAAGGGTCCTTACGTTCCCAAGTTCGAGAGTCATAACTAGTCAGTTGTAAGAAGCAAGCGTGCTGAAGTTCAACAGCGACGAAGTTTCGTGGGAAAGGGGGAAGTAGAACATGATATTTCAACATGAAGTGAACTGTCCACATTTCGTCAGCTATTCAGCCTTAATTATACTGATGTCGTTGGATGTGGTCTTAACAATTTTCATTATTATTTCCGATATTTTACAATTTTTTGTGTAATTTCGTCATGAGCTTTCCAGGCAATTTCGAATTCCTCATTCCCGATGCCCCTGAACTGGTGTCGAATTTCTTGGAAGGCGAGCAAGACGCTTCATGTAAACGAAATGCATTCATGATGCTCTTGCACGTAGATCAAGCTCGTGCCCTTGATTACTTATCCGGTGGGTTTCCTTGTTTGTTTCCCTAAATTGTCCTTAATGAGCTGCCAGCATTTTCCAACAGTCGTTCACAGCTTTTGTCCATATGCATAACGCTTTCCAATGGCGGTTTGCCTAATTGTCCCATGGTTCTTCTCCGTCATTTTCAATTAGTTTCCCCTTGCACTGGTTTTCATCGATTACAGGTTGTATCGACCAAGTTGCACAGTTCGGCGACATCTTGCAATTGATCATTGTGGAACTTATATACAAGGTAAGTGATATTTATACCTAATTCAGGCCCAAATGAGCAGAACTTACTCATCCACTTTTATCCACTTTTATCTTTATCTAGCCAAATTCTGCTCAGCTCTCTCTCTCTCTCGATGTAATCTCTGAGTCAAAGGCACGTAGATGCGGTTTTGAATGCTGGAGTTTTCCGAAAATCAGTTGAAAATTTTGAGGTTTGCCACGCCAACCCCGCTGAAAGGTCGCGTTTCATACGATGTGTCTACAACCTCCTTCAGTCATCATCAGCTGCTGTCAGGTTAAACATTTTCTCTGTTATCTTTTTTCGTTCCCAGTTTTGATTAACATGTTTTATGAAACTTCAGGTATGAAGCTGCTGGAACACTTGTTACTCTTTCGGCTGCTCCTGCTGCTATAAAAGCTGCGGCCACGGCATATATCGACCTTATTGTCAAAGAGAGTGATAACAACGTTAAGGTAACGACAATGTTTAGAGCTTTGACGATTCTGTGCTGATGCGTTATTATTACTATTTCTAGCTAATAGTTCTCGATAGACTTATGGATCTTCGTCAAACGCCTTCTCATGAAAAGGTCTTGCAAGAACTTGTCATGGATATCTTGAGGGTTTGTTTTCACAAATTTTTTGTTCAGAATGTCAATTTACGTTCTGAGCTGTAGATTAGATCTTTTATCCACATAGATTCAATTAGACAAACTGCTGCTATGTCCGCTATTTCAGGTATTATCATCTCCAGGTCTTGACGTGCGCCAGAAAACACTCAATCTCGCCCTTGACCTTGTCTCAAGTAGGAATGTTGAAGACATGGTTATGTTTTTGAAAAAGGTTGGTTTATTTGTAAAGAATTCCAGAACACCTCTTTCTTTTACTGCTGATGAGATCTTGAATATTTGGTCGAACTACTTGAGTCTAAACGTTAGGTATTCTTAATCATTTGGAGTGTGTTGTAAGAAAATCAAATAAGAAGCAGATCTTTTCTCATGCGAATAATCGAAAATGCATAAACTCGATTATTGCGAATGGGTGAAATATTTCGAATTATGTGCATTCTAGGAAATAGCCAAGTCCACTTCCGCATCTGCTGAGGAGGCTGGAAGGTATCGCCAAGCACTTGTAAAGACTCTTCACGCAGCCACAATTAAGTTCCCTGATGTCGCCCCGTCCATTGTGCCAGGTTAGCTTGATTTTTCTATTTCAAATTTCACTAACAAACTTTATTATTATAATTGTTCAGTGCTCATGGAATTCCTCTCCGATGAGAATGAGATGGCCGCTCAGTACGTCTTGTTGTTTGTGCGTGAAGCCGTACACAAGTTACCTCATTTAAAGGAGACTATTCTTCACTCGCTGCAGGTATGTTTTTGACACGGTTCTCGTAGGGCTCAAGTGAAGGCAAAGTTGTTTTCGACGCTTTCCTTCTTAACTTCCGACTTTCAGTTTTCGTTTAGAGGAGTTCATTATTTCAGTAGTTATGGAGGGTTTTGCAGGAAGGTCTTCCATCTATTCGCAAACCAAAGGTGTTCATGGCAGCATTGTGGATTCTTGGAACCTACTGTGAATCTGATGCCGCTGTATTGGCAGTACTGCGTCTCATCAAGTCGTCCCTTGGAGAGCTGCCAATTGTGGAAAGTGAAATGCGTCTCTTAGAGGGAGAAGAACCAACTCACGAAGAGACTGCAGAGAAAAAGGTTTCCGTGTAAAAAATGGACAATGTCCCACATAGAGGCGTTTGAATTGTCATACATTTTAAGAATGCTCCGAAGAGGCTAGTCACGGCTGATGGAACCTACGCTACCCAGTCGGCTCTCTCTGTTTCGACTAAAGCTGCCAATAAAGAAAAGCCATCGCTCAGGTTCATCTATTCATATTTTTCTGAGTCTGATGGTGCTTGGTGCATCTTCATGCAAAAAGTTTGTAGGCAGTTCCTTCTCGATGGAGATTTCTTCCTTGGGGCTTCTCTGGCTACTGTACTTAACAAGCTTGCTGAGCAATTCACCAAAAATAACGAAGGTTCCTGTCGTTTGTCTATTTGATTATTTTGTATGATATTCAATCGCACTGTTCAGCAAATTCCCAGCGATCGAATCGTTTCCGTGCAGAATGCATGTTCATTCTCGCTTCAATAATCAATCTAGGAAAGAGCGGTATTGCAAAGCAAAATATTACCGAAGATGATCTCGATAGGTTTGAAACTGATCTTGCAAGCGTTCCCTTCTTATAAAATGAAGGTAACTGCTTTAGGATGGGAACAACTATCAAGTTGCTTGCTCAAGGATGCTCTGAGTTGGAGGATGTTTTCGTCGAAAGATGTAAGGATAGCTTGGAACTGATGTTGTCAAGCCGACAGCAAGATAAAACCGATGAAATTGCAACAAAGAAGAAGAAAAATATTGTTGAGGTATAACTTGTTTTTCTTTACAGTTAACTCAAAATTGGATGAGGTAATACCGATACCTTCACAGGTCGATAAAACCATTATGTTCACGCAACTGAGTGCTAGAGCCGACGCAAGTATTGGAGAAAACCTCTTCGACCTTTCCCTTTCTCAGGCTTTAGGAACTGCTCCTAAAACACAAAAGTTCGATTTCTCAAGGTGAGGAAATGTTTGACTTTCGTACAGTTTCGTAAACCTTCATAGTACAATTCTTGACTTCTTTATTTTCAAGCTCGAAGTTAGGAAAAGTTATTCAATTGGCTGGTTTCTCTGATCCGATATACGCAGAGGCTTACGTCAACGTCAACCAGTACGACATCGGTGAGTATTGAGATCATCTTTTCTGTCTTCTTTTTTCTTATTAAGTCCTTATTAAGTCCTTTCATGAGAGAGGGTTTCAGATTGGTGTGTTCATTTGTAAAATGTCCATTCTTGTTTATGGGCATTGGTCTCGAACAAGCTTCTCAACGCTACAAGTGATATTCTGAGCTGAGATTTTAGATCTTGTTTTACATGTCCTTAAACGATTAGAAAGAATAGCAAGTAGGGAACACTGGTAAACGAAATCTGCAACCAGTTGCACACTATTAGAGATAAGTTAGCAGTGAAGAGGAAACTAATGTCGGGAGTTCGTCCTTTTTGGTACATTTTCTTCCTTCGCAGTTCGTTCGTCCAACAGAGCGCTGCCTGATGAGTTCGAGCTTACTTTAAGCTTCTTAATTGAAGTTGCTTGCTAAAGACTTGCCATTTATTTACGCAAACTTGCTCTGGGCGCATCAAGTGTCTGTTATGATTTTATTATTATTATTTTATTCTATGTCAGGCCTGTGATCATGAATAGATGATTTTATTTCTTACAAGATCTATAGCCTTCCCAAAAACTTCTTTCGCGCAAGTAATGCTTCGTGGCTCAAAATAAGGTGAGGGCAACGGTTCAAAAGTTGTGGGGTAGTTCGAAAGTTGTTCGAGAAATGCTTGTAGTTTTGCAATTCAAAATCAAGATCAACATCCAAAAATACGCATGCCAGTAGAGGATGGCTCTTTGCAAATGGCCACTTCCATCTGAAATCCTCAGCTACTTATTGTGTGTATAAAAAAAGACTTTCCAATCCATCACAACTTCATTCAGTTCTTGACGTACTCATTGTTAATCAAACTGGTGATACACTGCAAAACGTTTCGTTGGAACTGTCTACAGTGGGCGACCTAAAACTTGTTGACAAACCCACTCCGATCACTTTGGCACCAGCTGACTTTGCCAACATAAAGGTAAGCGTTTGCTGAATTGATTGTGCGCCGATTGTTTCCGTTTGCCGGTGGGCACATGCAAATTAGGACGTTTTTTCACTGGCACTCCAAAGTACTACGAAATAAACGCCGTCCCGCTTTTGAGATCTCGGTGAACTTCGACATTAGGGACATCCACTCAAAGCCTGTCCTCGTGGGGCTGCAAGCGGATGGGCAATATTCAGCTCAATCGAATTGCACCAGGCTCTGCTTTTTACTTTAATTTTCTACCTATTTGCTCTTACATCAGGCTACTGTGAAAGTTGCTTCTACGGAAAACGGTGTTATTTTCTCAACGATATCGTATGATGTGCGGGGATCAACATCAGATAGGAATTGCGTTTATCTCCAAGACATCAAGATCGATATTATGGTCAGTCCTGCCTCTTTTCGTATTTGTCATTTACATTTCATGAATCCCCACATGCTGAGAACTTGACTTTCAGGATTATATCGTCCCGGGCAATGTTACTGACGCTGAGTTCAGGCAAATGTGGTTCGATTTTGAGTGGGAAAACAAGGTATCCTCGAAACGTTAAGCACACTGCTTGAATTTTCTCACACTTTCTAGCATTACAGGTCACCGTCAATACGCCCATTACTGACTTGCGAGAATTCCTCCAGTATTTGTCTACGGTCACGAACATGAAGGTGTTGACAGGAGATGCTGCGATAGGTTGGTATTTATTCGTATGTCGAATGTTTCTCAATTTATATTCGTATGCTCCTAGTAGTTCCAATTTTAGAAGGAGATTGTGGATTTTTGGCTGCTAATCTCTGCGCACATTCTATCTTTGGCGAAGATGCCTTAGCAAATGTATCGATTGAAAAGGCTTCTCCTATGGATGAAGGGTCTCCAATTGTCGGGCACATTCGAATACGAGCTAAGAGTCAGGGCATGGCTCTAACTTTGGGAGACAAGGTAATTTTTCAGTCCTCATTCTCTTTGATTTCGATGATGTACTTACTTGTCCTTAGTTTTAGGCGTAAATTTCGTAAGACTGTTGACCTAATAATGGACTAGTAAAGGGTTTGAAAGTGATTAGCGGTTCCTGATATCCAGTTTTTTCCTAGCTAATACGAAATGAAATTACACATCAAGCCATTTTTTATGTCGTTTTCCGTTGAAAAGTCCTTTGATGAGGCTTTCCCGCGCCTTCTCGTCAAATATCCAACGGTTTTTTTTCAGATTAACATTGCGCAACGAGATCGAAGGGCTGTGGCTGTATCATAATAACCTTTTTCAGAATTAATTTATTACATGTAGAGTTATCGAAAAGAGTTGTTGCCTATTAATATGTATATGAGTTGTTGCGTATTAAGTCATATGTGATATCTTATTCTTCCATCATCTTTCGTTACGTTTATTTATGCTTCTCTATACCCGGCTTTGTTGTTGGCATAAAATAAGGGTTTATTAGTGGTTCAACTTTTACTCATACGCTTTTTTTTGTGATGATAAAACACGATCGTGAAATCATGATAAAAGGTTATCGTTCCCTTGCAGTGGTGAAAATGCTACCCTTAAGCATTCCCATCCTTTATGTTCGACATACTACTGACAGGAATTATCCAGTCGTTTAGAATAAATTCAAATTCAAAGAGTAATAATAATAATTCGAGTACAGATGTTTCTCCATGAGTAGATCGGTGAGACGCTCTTCAGATGAGGGATGGCTTTCATCGCCCATGCCAAGACACAAGGTCAATGATCTTACGCAGAAAATAGCAGATTGTCTTACAAGAAGCAAAGCAACGAAATGGTGGTGGACGGCCAGTCCACGAGTTGTGTACTTAAGTCAGAATCTGCAACTATTTCCATAGAGTACTAGGACGTGACTGAATAGAGGAAAGGTCTCGTGCTCATGGCAGGCAAAGTGTCTTAGGGAGAAGAACAGAGGAAAAGATGGAGGATATACCGAACTTTGAGCGTGTGGTACCGGTGTCGACTGAAATCAGCAAAATGCTCGAATAATGAACTATTCTCATCAAAATAGAAGCGAGTTCGATATGAGGGAGGCGGTAGGGCTTATGCTTCTTGCAACATAGCTACACGGTTTACGGTAGGTCCCACTGGTCCCTTTCAATTTGGCACACTTGCTCGGGATGAAGCCGGGCTACGGAAACTGTAATTTTCTTCAAATTTACATGTATAATATTGAATTACGGCAAGCAAGTCGATAAGGGGGCGACAGAGAAAACGAGACGTCCATTACAAATGTCAGTTCATGAACTTCATAATTTGCAGAGGGAATAACAAAATGGAGCGTAGCTTATATAGCAAAGCAAGAGCTTTCAGCATTAGCATGAGATTAAAAAAAGTGGTAGAGTAGAATTAGGAAGGTCCAAGACCTGATGCAGTGCTAAAGATTATTCCAATCACTTTTTTTTTGACCTTTGCCATCACCTGGCACGGTGAAAATGTTGAGCAGATCGTTCCATCGTTTTCCAAATAGGAGTGAAGTAGTTAACGAGCTTTCGAAAAAACGGATGACTTCGAATTATTAGTTATTACAAGTTGACCGTCAATTTTACCAAGAGATCATTGGGTTTCTTCGCTGATAACGATTACCCTCTTCCTTAAATGTGAGAGTACGACTTTCTCTCTCTCAGTTTTTGATAACAATTACGATCACAGATCCATTGTGTCTTATGCTATCTACGTATCATAATCATAAGATAGCCGCGGTTTTCCGGTTCGATTATCCCTTTCCATGGAGCGAAGATAGCAAATCCAGGTCAGACTTTCACTGTCACTCAGGATGGTGGTCTTCGTACAACTTCTGCTTTTAGCCTTTGGTCAGTCTTTGTTCAAAACATTCAGTTTACCCTCCTGAGATACCTGCTTTCCTTTGCTCAAGAGATGATTTCTTACTTCAGTGCGAGCAAGCCCTTTTCAATAAATAATCCGATGATTCAGTGAATTTCTCATTTTCAGTCCTGAATGTTTATGGTGTTGAAGAGGTTCCGAGGGCATCACCGATACGATCCACAGCGCAAAGGGAAATCCGAAGGTTTGTAATGCTTTTAATTTAGCGATATCCCACGAAAAACACACGAATGACCGGTTCCCATTTAGGGCACCTGTCTACAAGCCGGCTGGTGCAGCTCCACCACGTGCGCGAGGATTCAGACGGACATCAACTGGAGTCAGACGAGCCCCTCACACTGCAAGCTCCTCACCCAGCCCTCAAAAAGCAAAAATAGTTCGACCACCGCTTTCGGTACCCGTTATTCCTATGCCATCTATGGTACCGATGAATGTACAGTTCGTCACATTCCCGCCGATGATGTCCATTCCGACACTACCCACATTTGCAACGATTCCCATGCCTACTCTTCCTACGCTTACAATGCCGCCTTCTTTCCAACGTCTAATGGGGATCACTACGGCAGCACCACCACGGAAATCGAAACACGAAGCACGGAAAACGAAACCCGAAAAATTCATAAACGAGGAGGAAGAGGGTGTCGAAGAGAGACCACTGAGGCCGCCAATGCAGAGTGTCGAGGGGAGCAGTGAGAGGTAAGCATGTGCACTATATTATATTTAGATAGTACATACAGATTATGAACGAAGAGCTTACAAACAATGCACACGTCAGAGCTTGATTCGGCGGCTTTCCATTTATTTAGGTCATTTTAGAAAAATTTGTAAGATTTGGCTCGCTTATTATGTAAAAAGAATAGTTGTTTGGAGTAGATCACGAAAATCACCTTGTTTCAAAACTAGAGACCCAGTTCACGATAATTTCGGGGTACCCTTTACAAGTCGGAAAGCGGAAGTGTTCGTTGGTAGTAGTGCATCGGTGGTGAAGGAAGCGAGAAAATTCATCGATTTTGCGAAAAATAAGGCTCCTCAAACGTAGTGAAAGTAGAGGTTGTACGGGATTGCTGTGACGTGCCGGCGAAACTCGTCCGGGGATACAACGATGCGATCTTTGGGCCTTTATGAGGCCTCATCTAAGCCGTTTTCCTACCTGACAGCGTCATATGTGTTGTACAGAAGGACCACAGATTTATCCTAGCGCAAAATTTCATAAGTTATTTTCATCGTGAACTGTGACTTTAAGACAGATATGGAGATACTGACAAAATCACGACTTTTCCTGGCATGTATATCTTTTCTTCTACCACTTATCTCATCCTTTTCAGTGATTCGCTGAAAAGTCTGTCACCTGTGTCATCCCGACTACCGAAGTTTGTCAATCCAAGGAAAATGTCTGTAGTCTCACCGGAAACGAACGCTGATTGGATTGTACCGTTCTAATCTTCAGTATCTGTTCGGGTACTTCAAGAGCTCAGTCGAAATACTTGTACATCATTAATACAAGACTCAATTCATAAATTATGAGAAATTCTAATAAATGAATGATATTCATTGTCACATCGTGAAAGCATCCCATCATTATCGTTGTTATTTATTTATTAAAGCAATGCAAAAGACACGAAATCCTTGGGCTGCAAGTGTGAGCGCAGCAGTTGTCCTTTGGATGTGTTGGTCTGTGCGGTCACTCCTTAGAAAGCAGTTGATGTGTACACAATTTATCGGCCTATTTTCAATACCGTAAACTCTCCAAAGTCCGGAATGACGGAACAACCCTTCTTGTCTGGGAAATGTGGAGGTGTGAAGAGCCTCATTTAGCTAACGGCCCTTGCGGATGCAAGTGGTGGTCGATGCTAGTTGGAGAAAACAAGGCCGAGGCCGCCACCACACCTATTTTCAATACCGTAAACTCTCCAAAGTCCGGAATGACGGAACAACCCTTCTTGTCTAGGAAATGTGGAGGTGTGAAGAGCCTCATTTAGCTAACGGCCCTTGCGGATGCAAGTGGTGGTCGATGTTAGTTGGAGAAAACAAGGCCGAGGCCGCCACCACACATCAAAGTACAAAGTACGCACCGAACGCCGTTCCATTCTAATGAGATCACCCTGCTACCTGGCCCCGTTTTTCATTCCCTACACATTTGATCCCTACCCAGTACTCTCTATTTATATCCTTGTCATAATTAATTGGCATCGTTGTTGACATGTTTTGATATTAGGGAACAGTGATTGAATTGTACCTTTTAACAAAGCACTTGTGCTTCCTGAATGAAGACTAACTTACTCGGAACTCTGCAAAATTTGTCGCCTCCTACATTAATATTATTTTAATCGTGATATGACTGCTCTTGCTGAAGCGTTATCCTGACTGCTAACAACTAGTGTTGCATTTCAATTAATCTCATAGAAACCCTGTTTATACCACCTACGCTAGGCAATCTTCGCGACAAAGTACAGAAATCATTGATTTCGTCTGAATGTAGACATGTAAGTAGATTTTATGGCAATTACAAATGAAGGAGAATGTGGCCGGTATTAAGTTGTTGGTTGGGAGTTAAAGCACTACCAGTTGGAATTGTTTTCTAGCCACAGCTAATCATTTATTGAATGTAGTGATATTCTAGTGATTCCTATAGACAGAGAATTCGCCGCTGTATTTTGACATGGGTGAAGGAGGGAGGAGACCGAGGGGGAGAACCGATGAGGGGGGGGGGGGGGGGGGGGGGG
>UZAF01019585.1:0-12405 GCA_900617895.1 Haemonchus placei | reverse complement strand
GGGGGGGGGGGGGGGAGGATGAGGGAATATCGTGTTATCTACGCTCAGGGTGAATCACGGTATAGTAAGAAATGCCATTCAGCGAGACCCATCCGAGTTTTACTCCCAAATACGATATACCATACTTATTATTGAACCTTTTTCGAAAAGGATTCATCAATGAGTAAGTATATAACTGCCCAAAAGGGTAGCCTTTGGAACCAAACAAATGGCACACATCAGAGCCCCTTTCTTCTTGAATGAGCAGATGTAAACCATGCCCTGCACGGATTTCCTATTTTAAGCCCATGGAAAATTGCCATCTCTCTGAGAATGTGCAGTCGATAGATAGGTAGGAAAAGCTCTACATCGCTGTATTCGCAAGTAACGGTGTTATCACCACCATTCTCTTCGAAAAGCCGAGGTACTGGTTCTCAGAGCAGGGTAACCCTGTGAACTTCAGATTTATTCTGAATTGGGTATGGCTACTGTATTGCGCGAGTACTCTAAAACTACTGTGAAGGTATCAGTAAGGAAGCATTCAAGCCCAGTGACGATAGCCCCTCTTATTTTGTTCTTTTCGTCGTTTCTCAATCCCGAACATCCGCTTCTATTCGGAACTCCCTAGACAGAACCCATATTGGGTAGCTCTTCGTGTTTTCATTTACAAAATTCTAGGGAGACTCTGAGGGACATCTATTACGGTCTGCAAAGTACTCTCACATCACTACGTAACATCTATATTTCGCTGAAAAAAGATTTTATTTCAGATGATCAGTCGTTCCTCGAGTTCTCTGTACTCCTTATGTCGACCATTCTTTATTCCAAATAGGTATGTCTAGAACGAGAGTTATGTCACTCCGAAAACATAAAACTCAGAAGGTGAGATTACAACCGCTGGCCATCACCTTGGCTCAAACATGGCTCGTAGTGCAAAACTATTCCCCTTCCTTCCCCACCATATCGTCCTTCCTTGTTACCCAAGTTCCCTTTTCGACGCATCGCATTCTAACGGGTCAGCACTACTGCATTCGAGTAGGGTTATGCTGTGACTGAAGGTGTACTGCCTGTGAAATCCCACGTCCACTGCATTTTATTTCACAGTAAAGACACTGTTCGTTTTGTTGCATCGTATATATGGCGAGTTGAGGAGCTGTGTATTCAGATAAGTACATGCCGTTGAATTAAATATACCCTCTGTGAAATCCTGCGTCCACTACAATTTATTCCAACTTAAGGCCACTGTAGGAACTTTATTCCCATACCAAATTTTCGTTCCTATGAGATTTTTTGAGATTTCCTATGATTTGATTTGTACTTGCTAGTGGCAAGTAAAAATTAAGGGTTGTTTGTAGACAGGATTTTTATTGTATTTCTACAAGTTGTGCTCTATTGTTGTTTTATTTCAGAAATTTTGCCTCCAATCAAGAGTTGTTCGAAAAGGCTCAGGCTGATTTGAAGACGTTAAAGGAAGAGCCAGATGTGGACGTCAAATTACAGATGTACGCCTTATTTAAGCAGGTATGGGTTTTGTTAGGAAGCTTTGGATTATCATTTTCATAGTATTACAGGCTACTGTTGGGGACGTCCAGGGAAGCCGGCCAGGGATGATGGACTTTGCTGGTAGGGCGAAATTTGATGCCTGGTCTAAGATTAAAGGAATTAGTAAGGTAAGGTTTGTTTGTCTTGATTTCTTTTGAATGGATATTTAGTAAATACTTGTTAGGACGAAGCGCAAGCGCAATATGCCAAATTGGTTCAGTCGCTGTTGGGTGAACAGTCACCTTCAGCTCCACCTGGAACCGCTCCAATGGGATTGCAGCCTGTCGAAGGTTTAGATGTGCGTTCAATCTTTCCTTATTTTTATTGTTTTTATACGATCCTGATCCCGATACTAGCAAAGATACTGAACCCAGGTTGGTCCGAGTCATTTCCAGACTAGAGGCTTTTTTTTTTCCACTTTCGTCGAGTTGGAGTCTTATGAGAACTTTAAAGATGAACAGTTTTTGACACTGATTCATTGCTAAATAACGCGTTCTACAGGTATCTGTGGAAGGCAAGGCCTTCCAAATCAAATTTAATCGTCCGAAGAAATTTAACGCAATAACACTGGATATGTACAAGGGTATAATAGCTGCCCTTAAAGCTTCAAATCAAGATAAATCTACCTCTATCACAGTTATAACAGGTCAGTTACCGATCTGTCTCAAGTTTTAAATCAAATGTACTCAGTAGTAAGTTCAGGTACTGGAAATTTCTTCTGTTCTGGTAATGATCTCAGTAATTTCGCGAAGGCTGCTTCTGCTAGCAAAGAAGAAGTCAAGGAAATGGCTGAAACTGCTGCTGAAGTTCTGAAGGAGTATATCCAGGTATTCCCTTAGATTAAATCGGATGAGGAAAAGCTTGTTTATCGAAAAGGTCAGAGTCACTTATCAGATCAGAACTCTATAAACCTCGTCGTTAGATCGCTTCATGTTCCACATCAAGAAAACAATGATTGCGCAACAGAAAGACCACAAGTGGCGGCAAAAAGGATACTAGACTTCTGTTTCAAGCTGATTTTTAGGAGGGAAGTAGTTGCAAGCTGCAGCCTTTAACCTATGCTTATAGTCGACTCCCAAAGACTTTTCTCTAACCCATGGCCAGCTTATGTAGGTTTCAGACGTAGCAACCATGTGATTACAGTAGATCATACAAGCTTTTGCAACTTTTTCACTGATTAAGAACTAATAAAGCTGATATATTATATCCTGAAGGTTTTCTTTTAGGTTTATGGATACTGTTGATTATGTGGGTGACTTTGCCATCGTTTTCGTGATTTAGGCATATATTGACCACGAAAAACCATTAATTTGTCTCATCAACGGCCCCGCTGTAGGCATCGCTGTCACGGTTCTACCTCTTTTCGACTATGTTCTTGCTACTGACATGGTACCTATTTTTTAATGTTAAGCCCAGGGTAAGTTGTGAAATGACTATTTTTTCAAAACAGAGCACGTTCCACACTCCTTTTTCTACACTTGGGCAATCGCCTGAAGGTGCGTCGTCGTACACTTTCCCGATTCTCATGGGGCAACTACGAGCCGCAGAGGTACGAATAATGATTCATATACAATATGATTTCTAAATGGTGAATAGCGTCATGTTTAGTTCCTCATCTTGAACAAAAAGCTTACTGCTTATCAAGCGCTCGATGCCGGTCTTGTGAATGAGGTGAGTCACCTTAATTGACGTTTACGCCTTTTCGCAAGTAGTTTGTGATTTCTTTTGATTGTTTTCAAAACAATATCACCTTTTTGAAGGTTATCGCAAATAATGAATTCGAGACAAGAGCTGCAGCCGTAGTCAAGCAGCACTCTTCTCTACCACCAGAAAGCTTGCGAGTTAACAAAATGCTTCTTCGGTCGTTCCACAAAGAAATGCTAACGAAAGTTAATGAAGTAAGTTTAGTAATAAAGCCTACTGAGCTGATTCTTTTCATTTTGCTACTGATATATGTTTCAGATCGAATGTAAAACTATCTGTGAGCGCTGGCAATCGAAGGAATGTGCAGCGGCTATAGCTGCTTTCCTCAGCCGTTCCAAGAAGTAGATTTCACAACTAAAAGCCAAAAATATATAAATTCGCTAATTATTTGAACATGAACATACCACCACCGTTAGGTAAGGTAACCGTTCCAAGAAGTAGATTTCACAACTAAAAGCCAAAAATATATAAATTCGCTAATTATTTGAACATGAACATGCCACGTACAGTACCGTTAGGTAAGGTAATTAGCTTTCAAATTGAGCTAATATCTACATCTACCTGTTGTTTTTTTTTGCAAGCTTATAAGTAAACGAGGCTTAGGATTGTTTGCATATCGCAAAGGGTTAGAATAATTTATGCAAAAGGTGTATATTGATGTGGTGAATAGGAATCGAGTGTTTCTATTGAGGATGTTAGGCTGTTGTAGATGCTCATCAGACGTTTAGTTGTTCAAAGGATTCTTTTTACAGTTGTCAAATCCAATTAGTAACTATGTATTAAGCACTTGACCGTTTAGGTCTACTGCATGCGTTTTCCTTTTCGAATTGTTCTTTTTTTCTGCCTCACTTAATCTCAATCAATAACATTTTACCTTTCCTTTTGCTATTGCTCTGTCGGATTTATCTTTTTGACTCGACTCTATTCGACGTTTTTTTTTTGAGAGTGAAACAATCATGTGTGGGGGTAAGAGACTCTCAAACTCTTTGCTTTTATGTGCGAATGGCCACTTAAAAGCGGTATGTGGTGATTTGCGAAAGTAATCGCCTTCCACAGTCGGTGTGATAGTGTAGAAAACCTAATAGCGACCTAGAAAGGAAAACGGAAAAGGTGTGGAGAACAGCTCCATGTTACATTGACTAATGTGTGACAAGGTTTTCAATGACAGATTTTCCTACTCTGTTTTGAACCCAATATAAAAAATTCCCATTTCTTCTTCGACTTGCATATTCTCTCAATCAAAACAAGTGGGGCCGCAGGATTTGATTGGTCAGCCAGTTACCTGTCCCGCTTTTTTTCGAGAGTTTGCTGTTTGAAAATCTACATCATTCTTAAGAGATATTTCCAATGTACCGCAATCTACCATGGCCAATCACTTTGAGTTAGAATTTGATAGCTTTTTTTGTTGAGTGAATATCTAGCCTTCTCAGTACGTGCCCATACCAACCTCGACACTGCTCTCTTATATTCAGTGTATATATAGGGAATTAGACAGGCGAAAATGCGTGAGTCCCTCGACTGCTTCGGGTTTCACGTCCAATCGAAGGCCCATCTAAACATCCTCATTTCTGATCGATGGTGTCTAATACGATTTCTCCTACCGAGCAACACTCGCTGCTGTATAGCGTCGTGGGTCTCAGCGAAGTCTGGTATACCTTTGATTGCCGTGTAGCCCGTCGGTCGCAGAGGATACCTTTGAACCTCAAACGTTCGCTGTGTTAACAATGGCTCCCACTGGTGGGTGCCAATATGTCTGGCGCATGGGGCAATGACACCCAATTTTGGGTGCCACCTTACTTTCTTGTTTTTTACCAGTTGCTAAACTCAGAAAGCCAGTGAAAGGATTTTCTCCTTTAACAGTGCCACCCACCGGTGGGAGCCAGTCGCGCGCGNTCGATGGTGTCTAATACGATTTCTCCTACCGAGCAACACTCGCTGCTGTATAGCGTCGTGGGTCTTAGCGAAGTCTGGTATACCTTTGATTACCATGGAGCCAGTCGGTCGCATAGGAAACCTTTGGACCTTAAACGTTTGCTGTGTTAACAATGGCACCTACTGGTGGGTGCCAATATGTCTGGCGCATGGGGCAATGACACCCAATTTTGGGTGCCACCTTACTTTCTTGTTTTTTACCAGTTGCTAAACTCAGAAAGCCAGTGAAAGAATCTTCTCCTGGAACAGTGCCACCCACCGGTGGGAGCCAGTCGCGCGCGGAAGGAGGGGAGCGTGGTCCCATGGGCGCGTCACGTCGAATTCCGCATTGTCGTCGAAGGGTTAACTCGAGCCTTCACGGACTGATCCATGCTACTGGCGATGGCTAGACCACCCGGAAGTCTTGGACACTTTCGATGCATTCTCCTAGTTATTCGATTGGATGTGCGCACTCTCTGAGCTAAGGAGCTTGGTCTTTTTTCCCCTCAATTCTGAGCCCGTTCTTGTACTTTCTACCACTTCTGCAGCTCGTCGTGGCGTTCTTCTCCGCTTTACGGTATCGGAGCAATATCATCAACATCAGTCTCAGAAGGCTTACTGAGAGGCCCTAAGAAGTGCTGACTAATGGAGCGCCGGATCAAATCCTAGATCGAATCCTCCCTTCCGGAGACACTCTGTAAAGCAGCGAAGGCAGAGAAGTTGAAAGAGTCAAGCTCCATCACAACGGAGAAGACACCAAACGAAATGGTGTGACCATAGTAGTAGCTTGCTTACAGAATTTGTCTTCGCTGTCAATAGGATCAATGGTCGGATCATGGCGGTAAGGATGGACACAAAGAAGGGTGCCGGACAAGTGAGTCGGCTGCGCCAATATAGAAGGATGGGTTCTATCTGATCCTGGACGCCAGACCGGAGCCAGGCCGAACATTCAGAGTCACTTTTAAAACTAGTGAGATTTCGATGCAGTGGAACTTATGTACTTCAGAGTGAACTCAAGGTGTACGCTGAGGAGTACTATGAGCTTAGACAGAATCGAAGTTGCAGAAATTCGCAGAAACTGTCAATCAAAGTACAGAATGTTAAGATCTTACGGGGTAGCTCACTAGAGCTTGATGTACCATTAATTCCATCGACGTGAAGCTGGAGGTGAATAACCTATATATCGCGGATTATTGTAATGGTCGAGCTTATTCGAAATAAGCATGCCAAATCAACACAAAGAAGTCGGCCAGAAAAAAAACAAACAGGCGAACTCTTTTTTGTTGATTTCCATCTTCCATAATCTCAAGGGCAGCCAAAACATCCTCGCGAAGAGTCCAGAGCACTTTCCTAGCTGTATGTTTAATGTGATGCTCAAAAACGAGCCAAGTCAATTTCATCGCGAAGCATTGCCTTCGAGCAGGCAGGCAGGCAGGCAGCGCTAGCGATTAAACGAGGTTAATTTGTGGTGATTTATTCATCCATATGTTGAATTACCAGATGCTGCCATTAGTTTTCTGTCGGATAGCTATCGATCCAGTGGCAACACTAATTCATTTAATTGTTCTTGCAGGCAGAGGTAGATGAGACACTTCCACTCGGCTCGTAGATTAGGGAACGACTCCAATCCAATCTTGGCCCAGGCTCATTTCTCTGCTCGATATCGCATTACCACCGCAATCCCCCTCTGGAATCCTCCTATCGATGGGTCCGAACCCACCTTTTTCTTGCCAGTAATAACGAGCTCTCCGTGGTCGATCTGATGGTCTCATACATCATAGTAACAAAGGGTTGCAATGCAGCTGTCCAGTTGGTTGTCTTGCACCTTGTCAGGAATATGTCAGCACCGCGGACCACTAGCATTCCTCCACCCTCCTCAGCCTCCCATTCTCGTTCCTACTAGCACAATCCTTTCGCATCATTCATTCCCAAAACTGCTTGAGAAAATGCTACAATTCAAATAAGATTAATTTGCTAAATTTCAGCGATTAATTTCATTTGAATTTTTTTTTNTTTTTTTTTACCAAAAATTTATTTTCAATTTCCGAAGTCTCGTTTTAATTTTAGTTTAAATTTGTTTAGCTTCAGCAATTGCTTTCCAATTTTTCACCTCTTATATTCCTTCTGATACGATTAGCATTTTTCTCCTATTTTTAGATCGGCCATGACAGATTATCTCAGGCTCAGAGTTAAGCCTGGAAACGTCCAACCTCCATAAACTCTTGCAGAAAATCTGTAGATCGTTTTTCCACCTATTCGTTCTTATCTAGAGGCGAGAAAGGAAAACGTGTTCGATCCCATCTGCACTGGGTATTAAGACCCACTGGCGTTTTACCATAGCACCTCATCTTGAATATTTTCCTACAACGATACAGCAACTCGATTTGAAAGTATAGGACTGTAAAGTATAGTATAGGACCAATGCTTTTGCCACAGAATACTCGTGAAAAAGGGTACACCTTCGGTACACCTTTAAAAAAGTTTCCATTTGAATGACCACTGACTCTTTTAAGTTTGAGCACTTGTAAAATGATATCAATGCTTGGATCTTATTTTTTCGTCATTCCTTTTTCCTTTCTTCTCTTCTTCTTTTTCATAGACTAATATAGAGGGAAGCTCCGTGTTTTCAAAAACTTGGTCGCCACATGCTGCAGCTCAGAAACCTCAATACCGCACTGCACCCTTTTCACATGTACTCCTTTTTTTTTGTAGCAACATTCATAGGGTTTGACACTCCTAGAAATCAGATATAAGAAACCAGCTAAACAATCAAGGCTATAAAAAGAGCCTTCTGAAAAAATGCACCTCGTTGACAATACTATTGCTCATGTCTAGAACATGTCCTCCTGAAAGAGTAACTTACTGAGTCTAAAAATATTATATGTATTTTGTTATATTTTGTGATCCAGCTGCATTTCGCTGCCTGTCTTTCGAAAACACTAGTGGGTAGGTCTCGGCACCTTCCAGTTCAGACTCCTACCCCTGCAAACATTTGATTACGGTCACGCTTCTTAAGGAAACATACTGTACAACGTCTTATTCACATCCCTAACGTTAGCCTTTTCACATAAACCTTAATAAAAAGGCTAATTTTGACCATTCCCAACATAGAAACACTTGGGAACACATTGACTAACAATTAGTTTGTTTACGAAGGAAAAGCAGATGTTAAGAGGGGTAAACAATGAAGTAACTTGATAGTTTTTTGTAAGTATTCGAAAATTCCAGGATGAGTCACTTGGTTGTCGATAAAACGAAACATTCACTACTTTTCCAAGAATGTCAGACATCGTCTAGTGATCTTGTTATCAGCGGAGAATAAAGATTTCCCAGAAGGGAGGAATCATGTCATCGAATGATACTCTGAAAATCACGCATGTTGGCGGGTCTTCAAGTGTTTTTTGGCCATTGAAACTGGCCAGTTCAGGAGAGAAAGCTCTCCACCTCTTCGATGTGTCAAATCTCGCATTTTCGCAAAACTTGCAAGTGAAGGGCATTGTCAAAAGATGTTTATATAATTACCTTTGTGTTAAGTTTCATAACAAAATAGAGCCATTAAATAAGTCTGTTCCTTTGAGAACTTCGAGGAAGGTAAAAATGCTGAAATAAACTAAAATAATGATATCATGGAAAAAAGGAGAGCCTGAGATTAAATGCGCATTTCTTGATGGATCAAAGCGATCAGGTCGTATTCATCATTCTGGAATTGAAGAACTTCCTCTTTGCAAAGTTTTTTCTAATTTTTTGATTCCTTTTCTGTTGTTTCAATATTTAACGTCAACATCTGACAAAAACATCCTTTCGACTAAAAGATCACCGTAGGGGCAACAGTAGTATCTAAAAGTGGCTGACCGCAACATCAAATCACTTGCAGGTCCTTCTTTGTTTGACTGCGATGATGCTATCCTTTCATTTAGAATGAATGCTTGGTGTAGTTTAGAAAATGTCTAAGATCGGTTTCGGTTCCTACTAAAAATGCTCTATAAGGTAGTAAGCCACACAGATTATTAATGGAGCATCTCATTAGTTTTTATTACAATTACCACTTGTAGAGGCAACCGGCCGATTTGTAGGGTTCTTGAACAGCTGGTACGACGACCCTTCAGTAGATTTTTCTACGAGTATATATGAGATTTCTGTTGTACTTGCTTGCGAACGGCAACATTTACGATGCACCGGATGAGCTGCTTTCTAGCCTAGAACACTCTTTCTAAAACGGAGCAAATTCGAAACACTACGTTGCTATAAAGTACTCGACATGATGTGAAATCGTTTTCGCCCAGTAAAAGTGTATAATTGTATACCCCATAGTTTCAGCTTTATCGCATCACTGAAGACTTGGATCAGTGTCTGCAACGAGGTCCAAAATGTTGCTCTCAGGTGAATGCTTCCCCCGTTATGAGGTGAGTTACGATACATAAATTCTTTAATCTTTCCTAAACAAAAAATATGCATTCCACTTTTTAAAACTTGACTTTTCCTTTGTTTGGATTGTCAACTGCTTCCAGGTAGGTGCTATATCACGAGAACATGGAGTTACTGGTAGAGATAGGTTTGGGGTGTTATCTTCAACCTTTTTGCATAGCAGTGTGACCTCGAGGGCTTGTGATTCAAAAGCTTCGGGTTTCCATTTCGGACTGAAGTCAAGCGCTCCAAATTTGCCTTCACGACCAATGTAAATGATTACGACGTCGTAATGAGAAAGATGTGACCATTGAGTTGTTTAGGCAAGCAGTACGACGGCAATTACTTCAGCAAACTACTAGGCAATGTTGGTATCCTTTTGCATAGTTTCGTCTTCTTTTTTCCTTAGGCATCTACCATTTCCCTCTTTTCATCATGACGAGTTATAATGAAGGTGATTGCTTGAAACTGAGCAAAAATTTACTAGAATGAAGGGATGGATGAGTGACAACTTGATCCGAATGATAAACTTCCATAAGTTCAGAAAAAGCGAGGATTCCCAAAAGAGTCGGGGAACGGAGTCACTAGTACCACAGTGGAGTTTGCTGTCCTGAAGCAGTTGAAGATCAAAAATGGCGGATTACTTCAGAATCAGCCACCTTATCTTCCATTAAAAGCTATGGGATCAACAAAGCCTCGCAGGAATATAATTCACTGATGTAAGCTTACTCGGCGTCCAAGTTCCGCTTCTTCTAGCTCTCGGCATTTTCTATTTAATTTGGGTACTCGGGGGCTCCAAAACCTGCAGACAGCTTACCCACCCTTCAGAGTAGCTGGGAATATTTGTGGCATACCGGTATTCACTCTGTTTCTAACTCATAAAAGTGTTCTCTAACCGGCATGCACCTTTCGGCCCATTCGCAGTCCACTCGTCTCGTTCAACTACTCTTTTCGTGACGTTTTCAATGAGGCGTGATAGAGTAGGCAGCAAAAAAGGCCAAAATCGCTTTTGGAAAATTGCACGACGAACGAGGTGCCCAAGTTTTGCGAGACGGTAAAGGCGAAGGGGGATTTTCCTGGAAGTTCTCGTTCATGCTGGTTTCATTCCCTATGCATGCTTTAATCAACGCTTTCTCCACAGCTGCTGCTGCTGCATGCAGTCGAAAGTCTCGCCGGCTCGCTCATCTTTTTCGTAGTCTTTTGGTGTTACTTAATCCTCTCATATTATGCAAGAGCAGACATGCGTCTATTCGAGTATTCATTTATGAGTTCTTGGAAGTAATAGTGAATAATTGATATTTTGATTTAATCGAGTGCAAAAGGCTCAAAAAGTCACCAGATCCTCGTATTACATGATGGAAAAGAAACTTTTCGATAGAGTCTTTCACTTTCAAAATTCTCTCGCAGTAAGCTAAACAAGCATTCCAATCAAAACTGCATCCAGGCTTTCAAACCCGGCCTCCAGGTAGCCCCAGCTCTTCGATGACGATACTTAGCGATAGAACTAATAGATATGTATACAAATTACGGGACGCCTGCATTTCAAGGAATAAGCAGCACAGATGTTCAGGATGAAAGGAAAAAGTATTTTGTTGTTAATCAATCCCATCTGAGGTGTGCACCCCGCATTCGACTTTCATTCAAAACCGTAGTGGTGTATTGAATGCGTATGTGACCGATACAGTAACTTGCGGTGGCCAACCGATGTACAGATCAGCGCTTTTATCATACCAGACGAGTGTGGTACAAATTAACAGACCCCGCGGGATGGATGGCTTGGTTGGCTTAGACGAACATCAGTCCGGGTGTTGAACCCGTGACCATGCCTGTCAGATAGTGCGCCTTTTGCCACTACATCACCACTTAGTATGAACGATTTGATACTCACCTTGCGAATATAAAAACAATTAAAGCCATTTTCGTCATCAGAACTGGATGACCAGTATACCAATAGTTTACAGTGATCTCGTTACACTTGCGAGCAGGTGTTATATGAGATTGGTGCCGCAATGAGTCATTTTCGTCGTCTGAGCACAAAACGACCCAGTTGTGTCTGTCTGGAAGTTCAAATTCCAACGAATTGAAGGTACTGAGGTAGAACCAGTGGAATAGTATAGACGTTACTTTGCCTTTGCTTCGTAGTTTGTCTTGAACACCAGTCGGAGTAGGGAAAGACGGAAGGGAGACAGGGGACGCTACAGAAGGCAAAAACGTTTTTTTAAAGGTAGCAAGTCGTACAAGGACAATCGTTCGCGAAAACGAAAGCGAAGGTACTAAGCCTTTCAGAAGAAATGAGCTCTCAGAGTATACTTGGTACAGAGTACAGTGGAAGTGTGATGATGGCGCGCTACGTTCTTTACGTGCTGCTCCCAGAAAAAGACCGTGGATCAGGCTCTGAAAGAAGTGTGGATTGGATACCTATCGAAGAGCGTAGACTTAGTTGAGGTTATATTGTGCAGCGGAGGGAAGTGCACATCTCGCGACATGAAAGAGTAACACAAAAGTTTGAAAGACAACCCCGAAATGACCTATCAACTAGTTCCGATTCCCTCAGTGCGACTGCTTCCCTGAGTAGCGCCTATACTGAAGTAACTAAGTAAGTCAACGCAACTCACGAACGATTATAATAGGGAACAACTAGCGTGCTTCTAATGAAATTCTCGCCTGTTCATGCTTAAGGCGCTTGTGGGCTGATTACTGCTTTTCACCTGTTTATTTACCGCTGTCTACTGTCTATCTGCTTGGGAAACACGTTGAAAAACTGCCAAAATTGTGTCGGCAATTTTTGGCGAAATCTTAAACTTATACTAGACATACATAAAATATTAAACACGATAGATGTAGCTGTTGAGGATGTAACCACAT
>UZAF01019584.1:10659-22922 GCA_900617895.1 Haemonchus placei | reverse complement strand
ACTTATAGCCTCAATTCGCCACCCGGCATACGAGACCTGCTCCCAGCAGCTGTTACTTGCAAGTGGCACTAAAACGATTCGATGATGACGAGTGGGGAGCAAAGGATGATCATCAATGGTTACTAAGAGAGAACAGAAAGGGGAATCATGGAAACTAAGCGGGTTAGTAAAGGGCAATGACGTGAAAGATAAAAGGGCAACTTTTTTTAGTACGGTCGATTTCGTTTCAAGATCAGGCCACCCATAAGAACTACACTAAGAGTAGTAGTGACCGTATATTTCCTAGAAACCAGACAACTTATGAGCCATGGCTTCTATCCCATGTGGCTTTGGCACCGCTTAGATGACCCGAAGAATGAGATGTTTGAACGGCATGGGAGAATACTGGTACTTGGTCTTGGGACTAAAGTTGTAGTAATGACGTCATTTCCTAGTCTTCGTGCCTTCTCCGCTGTGGGAAGCTGACGTGGAACTTCTTACTTTTGTTAGCCTTCTCTGAAGACCATCTACGACGTTGTGGCACCTCCAGAGAAGACGACTATTTTGACAGGGTGCGCCATGCGTTCGTAGGACTGTACAGACATAGTCAAGTTATTATAATATTAATTATAATCAGGAAATCGTTTCAGACTTAGCGATTGAGACATCTGAAAGCTTTAACTTCCCCTTTCCCGGAGACTTAAACAAGGGAAAAGGTAAGAGTGCACTCCAATTTCAAAATGTCACATCCTAACCCTCGCAAAATATGCAGGGGCATGTGAAATAAGTTAGTTCGACAACTTAGATAGATAAGGCAATAGTATGCGACGTAACCACTCTGGGAAGGACTCAATGAAACACGAGATGCCTATAGGTTGGGCTGTGGTTCCTCCATATCATGGGTCTGTCCGGCCCTTCATTAATGGGGCCACGACAGGAAGAAACAGCAGAGCACGAGAGAGAAGATTCCTCGCATATCTCTCCGCCCAAAGTGGTCGAAGCACCAGGAGCCCACGAGGTGTGTGGCGTACAAAGGGCTTCGATTCTCCCGATGACATACTTTGGTAAAGCCCTCTGATGAGGGAGCTGAACTGTATTCGCAATGACGTTACATTTCTGCTCTGTGGGGAATCCTATGCGTCTCTACACCTCATCCCTTTCCATTGAAATGTGGGCTTACATTTTATCACTGTCCCGTACAACGTTGTTACGGCGGAATCGTTTTATTTTGAAGAAATCGTCTTCTTTATGAACGCGGTTGGGGAACTCCCGATCTGAAACGTCCACTTCCCACTTCATGGACTAGGCATCAGAAGATGAATGGGACATCATTCGCAAGGTCTGAAATTTACATAACGCGGTCATCCAACAGTTTACAAAATGGAATGGAAGTCGAATCTCAAAGATTTTCAGAGCCCAGTAAAGCCTCTTATCACCAAATATCGTAATCACACATAACCAACCCTTCTCCACCACTAGCTCGTTGCTTACCACTCAGTTCTGTGGGAACATAACTAAGTTGACAACTTCAGTAGGGAGAGTTGGAAAGCAGTTTATTAAACGCATGCCCTTTCCTAAAACAACATGGAAGGGGAGAAAGGCCTGCCCCAGCTGTTGCTAATAGGCGTACTTCTAAGCAATGCTCGTGTAATTGCGTACCCACGACGGATTTTGAATTTCCAGTAAAATAGGTAAAAAACGAGTACAGCCTGGGTTATTTTATGGATCAAAGGCTTTCTTTGACTCAGCCAAACTCTCCATTCTCCTTTAGAGAGCAATTTGATGAATCTCTCGAATCTCATACTTGTTATCAGCGCGGACATCCCTGGCTATTGGTACCTTGGGCCCCTCCATGAGAAAGTAATCGATCGGGAGGGAACCTCCTTGACCAACTGTCATCTGATTGGCTCAGTCTTTAAATTGGACTTTTATGACTTTGTTGTGATTGTGGGCCTCAATACTTCTCGATTTTTGTAGCTCATTTCTGTGTAGTAAATAATGAGTGACAAACTACTAATAAATTTGTTGAAGTTATTTAGGACTACGTATTTTGGAATTCTGTGGGAAAAATAGTCAAAACGGCTCTTTACTTTGATGAATTACGATTTTTTTTTCAAGATTGAATGTTGCTAAAGTAGTGGTTTGAGAAACAAAATATGGACCTCACACTTTATCGCTTTACCTTTTTGAGGACATTTTGGTATGAGTGAAGATGAAGAAGAACCTCAGGAATCAGTCATACCAGAGATCGCCTTGGACGCAGCCGTAACCGGCCATGAACTGCCGAAGATTGTGAGGAGGAAAATGAATGATGCTGATTCTAATATGGAAATTGAGGAATCTTCAGATGAGGAAGAGGTGAAGAAGGCCCAAACAGGAAGGAAGGTGATTCCATCTCATTTTTGCTTCTTTACTTACATCCTAACAAGCTTAATTGTGGAAAGCCTCATTTCCGTGTTTAGTTGTTGTTGTTTGGTTCAGGTAGTAATCGTAAATGAAGGGATGTTTAGGGCTTTCCAATAACCTAGTGGCTCAAATCTATATCGACAGCGCTTTTCAGAAAAACGTGTCCAAGCAGACCTCCCTCACGTCATTTCTTTCATCTCCTCCCAGCGGAACACGATGGAAGCCGGTACATAAGCAAGCAGCATCTAAAAAGAATGTAGAAGTAGTCAAGAAAAGTGAGTTTTGGCTGCAGCTATAAAATTCAATTCATCCTAAGTTTTCTTCTCCAGAGATAGCAATTGATCCGCAAGATCCTCCAAAAGCTGGGAAGGTTTCGTCAGTTGTTGCTGAGGTCTGTTCAAATCCATACTTCTGTCCAATGTTCTAGAGGGAATGAAGGTCTTTTAAGCAAATAAGTATTGCTTAGATGTCAAGCGATGACAACGAAAAGCGTGAGGATGAAACGAAACGTCTAGAGAAATCCATACAGAGGGCTAAAAGGAAATCAATCAAACAATATCTAGTGAAGCTAAGTTCTCTCCCCTCCTCCATTTAATTCATTCCATTTCCGGACATCTGTTTAGCACTTCGTTGTTTTTTTTTTGTTGCTGAGTAAGCTTTTTGCTTCGATCTTCACTTGTTATTAATGCCCTGAACAAGGCGTGAAGTAATCAGGCTTCATCTTATGCAGTCCGTTTTAGGATGCTGGAGCACAGGAGAAGGAGAAGCTGGATCACTCAGCGAAGGCAGCTGAAACGCCCAGAAGAGCGAAGAAGAAAAAAAGCCTCTCCGAAGAAGATAAAGTTGATATTGTTGATCTGGACGATGAGGCAGAGGTGAACACAGCCTCGGGAACGCCTGTCGAAGAGGTGGTGAGAGACCTGGAAGTGGTATTGGAAGTCCATAAAACTCCGTCGCGATCGAAAAAACGTCTGAGAAATTTGACACCACGGGCTTTTCTTAAAAGTCGCTCTTCTATGAGTATGGACGAATACCAAGACAAAGATTACAACAGAACAGCATATAGTACACCAAGAAGAAAAATATCACGACATCGGTCGTATTCGCCTTTGAATTTCAAATTCGATGATGACGATGTTGGTGTCTCGAAGACGCCTGTAGTTCCACGAAGGAAACCGGATGGTGAAACGAGTATTTTTGATCTGCCTACTGATGACCAAGAGCTGCTGCAACATCTCAGTCCTCCGTCGACATCGGGACTAGTCTTAGCTGCTGAACTACTGAAGTGAGTATTACCCGTTAATTTTCCCATTCCGTTAATACTGTAGGAAAATTGATATTCATACTTAGAGAACCTTATAGGGGCCATCACTTCGACGTACTCTCGTCATATAGAGATTGGTTATGCGTCTAGTTCCTTAAGAAGTTGAAATCCTTAAAAGTAGGGTCAGAAATACTAGTATTAGAGTATGTTGTCAAGTGTGCCGTGAACTGTCTTATCGGGCTACAAAGTGGAAAAGCGTTAGTATGGCCCTGTCTCCGCTCTGTGGCCAAAAAATAAAGGACATGGACACTCTTTGCCTAGAGGAGTTCGAGGGTTCTTAAACTGCTTTTTTTTCAAATCTCCCATTCCAGAAGTCAAACTGATACACCTGCAGTGATCGTGCTGGATGATGAAGATAGTGACCAAAGTGAAGAACTCAACATGACCACTCATTCACATGCATCCGCGGAAGTTTCGGTTGTGGGAGACGTTCACATTGGTTGAGTCGTTTACCTTTGGATAAGGGGTAGCATTAGAATTGCTATCTTCGTATTGCAGCTGAAACTAGCTCGCTGGTGATAGCTGATGGTAGTGAGGACTTGTCGAGCTCCCAGGATGTGGTACTTTCTTCACAGACTGATAGTATGTTGAGTATGTTTGGTAAACCAAGGGAACGAAGGCAGAGGACTCCTTCGCCTGCATCTTCAGATATTGTGATATTAGGTACAATAGAGAGGACTCCCACGAAGTGAGTTTTCCTTCAGCGCTTTATACTCCGTATACTCTATACTCCGTTTAAAAATAGTGATTTTTCTTTATACCATCTTTAAAGATCTTCTATTCTCATCTTTCATTTCGCTATTTCGATTGTTCTTTTTGGTTTATTATTTTGCGTTAGTTAGCACTAGTTGAAAAAGTTCTTATGTACGGTTGAGCAGATGAGAGAAATTGTTTTGTTGTGATAGAAACTACAAAAGCAAATCACTCTGTTTCACTCTCCTCCGTTACTCTCCGTTTCATCTTACCAGTGAAAAGCATTGCGACGAAGCCAGGTTTCTTGGTGAACTGCTCCATTGGAGTTGGTAGTGCGTAACAGAGACGAGCATTAACCGCTTTTTGTTGTCGCATGTTTGCGATTGATCTCTGTAAACAGCCTCAGCATCAACAGGCGCCAACCACCTAGTAAGTTAGACAGGTTATCGATTGACGTTTTCAAGGCATGGTCTAAGGTGGAATTTATTGTTCTGGTGGTTAAGATTAGTCAGTAGAATTTTCTTTAGGGTTGATAACATTGTTGCCTAGTTGAATGGCTCACCTTAATATTCATGGTACTCAGATGAGGGTCATTCGATTCATACTATGAGTATTGGTCTGATCAGCCAGGGATGACCTCTATTATGCTCAAACTCTTTTTCTACTCTTTACTGCTGTTGTGTTTCCGTGAATGCAATTTTTGTCGTGTTTGCGTGCTGCCGAATTTTGCAATTATTACCTTTTTAGTGCATCATGCGAATATTTACTCCGTCCCTATTCAGATCAAAGTCTCTAACAGCAAATCTACTTTATTCCCCTCGCAAAATGGCACTGAACAACGAAGAGCGTCGCAGAATAATTCTATCCAGAAAGAAGAATGATCGTGGTTGGTTTCTAGAAATTGGGTCTCTTAGAATGAATAAGACTCAGGCGTGGTATTTCATGCGTACCTTTGAGGTTTTCAGAGATGTTTCCCAATCTGGACAGGTTGGTACCGGAGGCCGATTACTGCGCTTTCGATGTTAGATCTTTAGGAAGCGGTAACTATTCATCTTCGAACTCGTTTAATCTGAGGTTGTACGAGATTCTTTCTGATTCTTAATGTTCTGACTTTCAGACATGACACCACAACCTGTGCCAAAGCAGTGTAGCGACACGGATCTGAGCTTTGACAATCCTACGTCATTTGTTCGATTACCATGGTCGACGGCCAATATAAGTAACGGATTCCATCAGTCAGTCATAGCTGCTCAAGAAGAGTTCATTTATTGTGCCAGATATATATGAAAATGTCCTATCTTCCAACATTTCTCGTTTTCCAGGTACGTGATCATAGACCGAGCGCTTCGTGCCCTCGTTGACGATGGAGCTCATTGCATTGAAGCTGTCATCGTAAGTACTACTTTTCTTCTTTGTTGTACAATACTGATACCCCACATTTGTCATTGTCTTACATTCAATAGAATAACTCGGATCGAAAATCGTTTCAAAGGTCTCGCTGAAAGAATGCGCCCCTTGGATAAAGTCTTTCGACGGTCTTCTCGGCTATATGGAGGGTTTGACCTCTGTGGAACACCGAAATGCGTTGGAAGTGATGGGTGGTATCGCAAAGTTAGCAGTGAACGCAAAATTTATTCTTACCGCGGTACTTCGACTATACTGGTTTACTTTCTGCCTTTTTTTCTATCCTAATACATAAGCGTTGTTATTTATTCTTATGTTTCAGCCTGTGCCATTATTACGAGCCAATCGGAGTTACTCTGTTACGCTCAGTCAGGAGCAGTGCGCATGCCTGTTAGCACACGCGTTTTTCTGCACATATCGAAGGGAGCGACACGCCTACAATCGTATCAATATGGCCAGGTCTTATATTTTTCCCTATCTTCCGCTTTTTCTCTATTACTAGCTATGTAGTCTTTCATTTATTTTGTTTTCCGTGAGATCCGGGCGGGTCATTTGTCTGCCCACATAGAAGTAACCGTAATTGTGTAATCGCAATGCTTTCAGTATTTTTGATGGTCGGAACCCGCTATCCCATGTCAAACTGCATTTTATTTTGCACTACTTTGCTATGGTGCTTAAGAAGATGCCAAATGGATGTGTTTCTTTTCGACGTGAATCTCTTAACAGCGAAGCGCTCCCTGACTGGGAGAATGAAGATACCTTGGTTTGTTAGAGAAGCAAGTTAGTGAATTAGCAAATGGATTTCTGCACTGCTCATCGCTCTGGTTTTAGATGCCTTTAGTGGCGGTGGCTTGTGATGGATCTATAGAGGATTCTCCTGGATGTTTGCAAGTGGATTTCGCCAACGAGTACATAGGTGGTGGGGTGCTCAATTCAGGAGCAGTACAGGTGAAAGATTGTTATGTATTTTTTTACTCCAAAAGTACTTTCCACCTTTTTTTCAGGAAGAAATTCGTTTTCTTATTTGTCCAGAGATGATGGTTTCCTGTCTATTGTGTGAGAAAATGGGTCCCCATGAAGTGATCCACATTGTTGGTGCCCAACGTTACAGCAGTTACTTTGGTTATGGTTGGTGGATTTCGGGTCATAAAAATTGAATATAGTTAGAGCTTTAATAATTAGTGTTAAAGTGATTCTATTTAGGTGGATCATTGCAATGGGCTCCCTTTGAAGACTTCGACCGTGAACCAAGGGACAAATTTGGGTCTGTTTTCATTAGTCCATACCCCTTTTCTCCCGTTGATTTTAATAATCTCATTTAGCCGTGTAAGATGCGAGTTGGTAGCCATGGATGCAAAACTCTTCAAGCCAGGTTTCAGAAATGTGCAGTATAGAAAAGAAAATATTGATCGTGAACTAAATAAAGTGAGTTTTATCAGCGTGCTTGTAAGTTTGCGTTCACATTCTTTCATTCGTTGGGTTGTTCTAAAAGTCAGGAGCTGATCGAGGCTTTTCAAAAAATTATCATTTGTTTGGACCATTTGAGATGTGTAAACCAGCTAACGCGGCAGTTGTTAACCCACCATATTTTTAATGAGCTTAGAGTGTGAACATGATTAAGTGAGTTTGATGCGAGACACTTGAAAGATATAAGGCAATTAGTCCATTAACATATTCTTGTGTCTCTCCACCTGTTTATTATACTTATTGGCTACGAATTTCTTTTCAGTTTGGTGTGATTTGTCAATAGGCTTACCATGTTAGTGGCAAGTAGTGCTTGAGGTGAGGCTTGGTTGTTTAGGCTTACGCTGGCTTCTTGCCCAAGCTTCGAGACCCTTGCCCTGTCGCTACAGGGAACTGGGGTTGTGGTGTTTTCGGAGGCGACAAGGAATTGAAAAGTTTGTGTTCAATTTTCTTATGCCCCATTCTATCGATCACACATGAGTGATTGCTTCATTTTATAGGTCTCATACAAATGATGGCGGCGGCATGTGCTGGTCGTAATATGATATACTACACGTTTGCAAACAAGCAGTTCGAAATAAGTATGAATGAACATTACGAGAAGTTGTTGAATAAGAAGGTTACTGTTGGTGAGTATAGAACGAGCATTCACTTATACGCATGAAGCGAGCGGAGCTTCGTGTCTGACTCAGAGGTGTGTGATAGAGCAGGACTTAAGTGTATTTCTTGTTTTCACTGAGATAAACATCATGATTTTTCCGATTCGACCAGATTTGGTTTTGTTTCTTGTACTCCTTTAGCTCCTTCCAGTAGATAGAACAGTAAATGACAGAAAATAAAACCAAGGCTTCCAATCACCGTTCGCTATCACTGGGTTGTTGAACTGTGCTTGGAAAGCATATAGCGCGTTGTCAGCAACAGGTCATCCTCGAATTTGAAGTTTCTGGAATAAACAGTCACTCGTCACTTGGGTAACGGCCACATACTCATACTTTATAGTTCTTATGAATTATTTTTGTTTTTTATATCGTTTGCATGTTAGGTAAAAGTTGATTCAGCTAATGTCTGTATATAGGGAATTACATAGAGTGATGAATCTGTTAGTATTGTGAAAACGTGACCGTGGACGTTTGAGGGTGACCTTATAGGATCTAGAGGGCATTTAAAATGGTTATGTTCAGTACTCATTCATTTCTTATATTTTTATCTTCTCAACCTTTACCTTCTTTTTTTAGGTATGTTATACAAGGCGTTGATATCTTACGAAAAAGAGCGTGAGCGAAACAATCGTTTATCGGTTTACGAACACGTGTACGCTTTCATAAGTGAGATTGCCTGTACAGCTTCTTAAGTTTGTAAAATACCTGTTTTTGGCCTTTCCTATTTTTCCATTGCTGTCCTTTGTATATACAGAAAAAGCGGGTTTTAAGTGTCATTGGAAAACCTCTGCGACAAATCCTCTTATGGATTCGTAGTGGTTCACGTTTTAGTGATTGTGACGAGAACTGTTACATGAGATCTCTGGGAAGTGGCTTGAGCTGAGGTCATGAATTTATATATGTACATGTAGCTATTACCTTACTCTTACTACGCACCTTAACGATTCGTTCTCAAACTCTTTTTGGCTAACTTAGCGTCATGGTGGCTCAGGTAAAATATCGTGTTGATGAGGTTATACATACACAAATTTTCACTCATTTGCTTGTGTCATCGTATTGTCTTATTCGGGTGAACTATTTTACGTTCCGATTTTGTAAATATTATGCATGACAATAAAATCACAACTGTCTCTTATGTGATTGTCAGGTTTTATTGCATCTCACGACAAGCGTTGGGTTTATGTAGAAGACGAGTCAGGGCGCGGGACGCCACGTATACTGAGACGGTGCGAGTGATATCGTTCATCTGGTCGAACCAGGTAGCTGTCCCGGCTTACATCAGCCACATTGGGATCCTGCATCTTCATGTCAAAAAGGAGAAGGTTCCTGATGCGATCAGTGGCGGTAGATTTTCATGTAGTTATCCTGCTTGTGTGATGCGATTTTGCTTTTCGAACCTAGCTAATTACAGCTCAAAGCGGTTCTGGCTTGTCTTACAGGCCATGTTCCTTGCTAAAGTTCATCTGGATCACATACTACAGGCTAATTTCAATCGGTCGTGAATAGCTTGAGTTTTTTCAAGTTCCTTTCCGTTACTCTTCAAGCAAGTGAAGAGTTTTCAGAGCGAAGTTTCCTACATCCTGCGGTTCTCTGGAGTTCACAGTTGCACGGTTCCCTTTTAGCACACTTTATTTTCAATTTAACTTATTGCTTTTACAACAATAACTCATTATTGAGCTACTGGTTCTAATTCGGCTAACGCCTTTTGAGATCCAGGTTTTAGTATTAGTGATGGTCTTTTTTGTTTTGGGGCTTTCTTGCTCATTTTGCTCGTCTCGGAATGCTCCATATCAAGGCTGATGATCTGCTCCAAGGTGTCATCTTCGTCAGAATGCGGCTGAAATGATGTTAGGTCACTGCCTTTTCCGATGCTTTTCATCACAATTTGCTGTCACCTACCTGATAGAAACCCTCCTCAATCTTTTTCTTTTTATCCTCCAACAATTCCTGTTGTCGACGTTTCTTGGCACTCATTGTTGGCGACTTTACTGATGGGTATGGCAAGAATTCCTGCTTTTCTAGCGCATTCCTATCCGTCATATCAAGCTGCTGAAACATTGAGCTTACAATAGTTTAGTGAAGGATTTTATGGTCGCACTCAGCGTTGCTTTGAACTGGCCAGCACATGAGCTGAAGTGGATAAGGTGAGAGGAGCTAATTCCGCTACCTTACCGTACTACTCCGGACCTACACAAACCGCACCCCAACCAAGAGGGGTCCCTTCTGCGCGTGGGTTCTTTTCGAAGTTTGAGATAAATTGTTGAGCAGAAATGTTGGCTCGCCCAACACTCTCCTGCTCCCTTGGTCTTTCTTCATTCGATGCATCGTATTTGTGACCGGTTCTCCTTGATCACATGAAGTTGCTCCTATCCCGCTGTGTGTGTGGTTCCTGCATCACAAAATCTATGGCGTGCAGAATCCGTTCTGTCTTTAAGGTGAGGAGGTAAAAATCGAGCAGTACACCTGCACCTCATAGAATCGCTACGGTGTAACGCCAAAGGTTTGACTGAAGTGATAGATAGAACGCTGGCTCAATCCCGTTGAATGCAACCGTTCTGAGCGAGAATGAAATGCTCTGCCCATGCCCAGAAGGAGGAGTGGTATCAAAACGCGTGAGGTACTGACCACCTGCATAAGTTGGTATGGAGGTGGATTTGATTAGTAGAATACTACCATGATGAGAGAGCCCGGGCGAAGGTACGACCACAAGTGCTTCTTGTCCACCCTCCCCCACTATCCCTTCTACTGTACCTCAGCCGTCCTTATGCTTATCAGACTTATCAGCACCTTTTGACATGTGGATACTAGTGGCCCGTGGATGAGCACACACTGGGGGTGGAACTGCCCATACATGTCGTAACTCCCTAACTTCGGTGAAATTGTCTCAATTTTTCACTGCCCAGTACTGCTGGCTCACCGATCGTGATGATACTTGGCTATTCTGTCTAGGAGGACGTATAAGATTGGCAAAGAATCCACGACGTTTCTGTTTCACTTTAGGCGATCGACCAGTGGCTCGTCGTCGTTTTCTGGTGTAGCAGTTATATGCTAGTATAGTACAAGTGTAAATTACGTATAGTAGTAGTTTCTGAAATTATCGGTTTAGTTGGATGTTCGGTAAGAGTGACTAAATGATACCTACTTACTATGACTATGAATAATTGCATTATGGAACATCCGAAGACAGCCGTACTCCTTGGAATCTTCTAGCAAACTGAACCATACCTAAAGACTTCTCCTTGATGAGTGAGGAAGTGCACATGATTACAGGTGATAATGAATGGTAATGTTTTTATCACTATCTCCACCACTTTTTATCGCTTTATTTACTGGACAGAATCGCATTGTTTAGCCCCCTTTAGTAGCGATAAGTCAGTTGACAAAGTGTTGGTCCAAATTTCTGGAAGTGTTCTCTAGTGAGGACACGATTTGTTATCGTGCCTGATTTGACCTTAGCGTTCCTTTCAGAAACTATAAATAGGAATGCAAAGAATGAAGGACACTGGTAGAACTTGATTTTTAAAAGGGAGATTACGGTAACGGTTGAGGGACCACTGCTGTTCCAATTCGGATTCAAGAACCAACACCCGAAGCACAAGGATTGTGCCAATGGCCTTGTTACTCGTAGGGGAATTACGGTATCTGCCCTTTATTTCTCACTTTTGTTTGTATTTGTGTCCTGTGTTGTTTCATTTCTTGTTCTTGATCGTCATATGTGAAGCATTTCTCAGTGATATGTCAGTTACACGGCGCACCAGAGACCTGATAGTGACACAGTAAGGTAATTTTTAAAGATTCATTCGTCGTTTAGGGCTTGGTTGAAAAGACCTAGCTCCACGCTCGTAGTACGCTGTGGAAGACTAGGAGGGTACTAGAGGGTGACTGAATGGTGGTGATCAGCGAACACCTTCGAATTATCTCTGAAGTGGCCCTTTTCTTCTTCATCCGGGACTACTAGGGGTCACCTCAGCTGACCATGATAAATAAAGGGGGTCACCTCAGCTGACCATGATAAATAAAGTTGTCTGTGCAAGTTCCTCTTTGAAAATTCCATATTTTTAATGGTATAGTGGTAGATTTGAAGATAAATCAAAGTATGGGGACAGCCGGCATTTCGATGGTAGAAATCCGGAAGTTTTCTGGTGCTTGTTGGCGTGTCGGTAGGGTTCTGCCAGTGCGACTTTTGAATAGAAGAGCGGGGGCATAGGGTCAGTGAACACATGCATAGTAGAGAGCGCACACAACTAGATATTTGCTAGCTCACGTTAAGCCTACTTCGAGGTCCCGCGACATGACCGAATGCCACTGAAATGCGGGTAACGGAACTTCTCCCC
>UZAF01019582.1:7244-18130 GCA_900617895.1 Haemonchus placei | reverse complement strand
TGATTCTTCCCGGTTTTGTGCATGTTCTTCGGAGCCCATCCAACAGACGGATCGGCTCCAGCTTGTGAGGGTGGCTGAACTACTACTATTTAACCGACCTACTTACTAAACGACCCGCATAAGGATCCAAACACACGAAATCGAAGACTTCTATGCTTATATAAGGAATAATTTGTTTGAACTCACCGTTTTATGGAGTTGAACAGCTTTGTGAGGCATATTGACGAATGACTGATACTCGAAGAAATGTTTTGCGATGAAGTTCATACCCTGAATGATGAAAATATCGGGACAAGCCATACATATTACCCAGGCGTTTCTCCTCTCTCACCCAGACACCCCCATTCATGCAATACTTAACTGCCTTCTGTCTCTTTACTTTTCTCTCCTAATCGGCTCTCCAGTTGCACTCATTATCGCACCATGCCCAAACTCGTCTGCCAGAGACTTGAGTGCAAAAATTCTACTCTCTCAGTTCGCCTCGTAATTAGGCAATGGGTTTCTATATTGTCATTATTGAGGGATACTCGGAAAGCTAAAGAAAAGCAATTGAAGCTGAAGAGCGCTCAACGTTTTGATTCGCAAAAAGTTCCCATCCCAATCCGAATTACTATTTAAGTTTATAATATCGAACTCACGAGTTTTTAGTAGTTGGCATAAGGAGGCCTAGAACGAATGCGTGTATCTACTACAACCCTCATAGCGAAAGGCTGTGGAAGTGCTGTGGATGTATGCTAAGCAACGAATCGCTTTTCCCCCGACTTTCTCTTTGCAAATGACTTTTCACGACCGGCGAAATTCGCAAATGTGCTAAGCTTCATGACTTGCAAAATGCCATCAGGAGGTGCTAATGAACGAAAAAAGACATTTTGCAGCTGACTGCCGTCAATGTCCGACTAATCCAATTGTACTTATAGGCTCTTGACAATTCTCAGTACAGCGCACCATCAAGATTTTTATTTAGTTCGTGAAATTCCTGCTGAAAGCAATATTGTTATACCGTACCTTGGCCTAATTTATCGGCTCAAGTACAGTATTATCGTTGACTACAGTATTGCACCTACAGTATCTTTGGCTACAGTACTGCGACCTATGGTGTCGCTGACTACAGTATCGGTAATTACAGTATCGCGCCTCTAGTATCGTTGATTGCAATATTGCGCCTACAGTATCGAATACTACAGTATTGCGCTTATAGCATCGTCGACTACGGTACTGCGCTTACAGAACCGTCTACAATATTACGCCTTCAGTGTCGTTGAATATGGTAGTGCGAATACAGTGTCGTTGAACTGACTGCATCTACAGTAGTGTTCACTACAGTACTGCGACCTACAGTGTCGCTGACTACAGTGGTGCGCCTACAGTATCGGTGACTATATAATAGTAGCGCGCTTCTAGTATCGTTGCCTGTACTGTTGCACCTACAGTATCATTGACTACAGTACTGCGACCTACAGTGTCGCTGAACTCAGTGTGCGCCCACAGTGACGTTGAACTGTACTGCGCCTACAGTATAGTCAACTACAGTACTGCGACCTACAGCGTCGTTGATTACAGTACTGCGCCACAGTATCCTTGACTACAATACCGCACCCACAGTATCGTTGACTACAGTACTGCAACCTACAACGTCGCTGACTACAGCAGTGCTCCTACAGTAACAGTGATTGAAAGAGCGCGCCCCTTGTATCGTTGCCTGTAGTGTCGCGCCTACAGTATCATTTAGTATGGTACTGCGCCCTACAGTGTCGCTGAACTCAGTAGTGAGCCTACAGTGACGTTGAACTGTACTGCGCCTACAGTGTAGCCAACTACAGTACTGCGGGTACAGTATCCTTGACTACAGACTGCAACCTACAGCGTCGCTGACTACAGTAGTGCACCTACAGTAACGGTGAGTAAAAGGGCGNGTATCGTTGCCTGTAGTGTCGCGCCTACAGTATCATTGAGTATGGTACTGCGGCCTACAGTGTCGCTGACTACAGTAGTGCACCTACAACATTGTTGAGTACAGTACGGCGCCTACAGTATTGTTGACAACAGTACTGCGCCTACAGTATTGTTGACTACAGTACTGCGCCTATAGTATCATTGACGGAAGTATGGTTTTTTGTGCTACGTGCCTACACTATACATGTAGTTAAGCACCTGCGACAAGACGCTCATTTATATAATGGGCAGACCGTAGAAATAAGAAATATCTCCATTATTCAATACAGTTCTCACTTCAGGTGATTCACGTCCAAATTTCTCTTCACTAGATCGACTTCGAGGCGAACAGCATCGATGCAGTGGCCTAGGATGCCTTTTGGCACGCCACCAAAACGCAGGCAATATAATGCTGTCCATTTCTTCGTGGTGGTCCTATCGGCGAAATGAATTTTAGTGATATCAGAGTTCTAAAAATTCATCGAATACGTTAAAGAATGGAGTAGAAAAAAGAGAGGCAATAGAGTTGAGAGTTGTGAATCATTCAGTGAGATGATCGAAGCAGGAAATCAGAGAACGACCTAGATCCTTCTGAGATAGATGCATATACCGCCGGGGATATAAGAAGGGAAGAAGACTTGGGAGTGACTGGGAAGCCAGGGATGAGTGAGGCAGGCACGAAGAACTTCCAAGGACAAAGAACAAAGAAAAACGACAGAGACGCGTGACTCCTTGTTCCGCAGCTAGAGCTCAGCAGGCGCTCAAAATCGCAACTTTTTGGGGCCCTCCATTCGTGCATGTAGGAATAGGGCAGGACCTACTAAAAAATGGACCAGCTAACTTTTCGATCGAAAGCGTTAGCCCTTTTCCAGGTCAAGGCCATAATGGTGGAAGGGATTTCTCCCGAACCCTTACATTGAATGGATTCCAAAAGTTTCTACACCAAAGAGAGCAACAACATCACTGAGACCATATCGTTCTTCTGTTTCGAAACACATGCTTCACCCTTACAATGAATTATAGGAATACATAGATTACCCTTGAGGCCATATAATCCATGTAATTCATATGCAAACGTATGATATCCAAAGAAATTGATAAAATTTCAGAGCAGAGCTCTTAAAAATTGCATCTCCACTGCGAAATATCGCAACCATTTTGAAAGAAAGCGAGATGGCTATTTGCTGAACTTGGAACTTCAAGTTTCTAGGCTTCCAAATGCCTCAGATAATTCCACGCTCCGAGAATGGCCCATTTTATGAAATTTCACGGAGGGATTCAAATCATACATATTTTACCTCTGTTCTAAGCGGTTTCAATTGGCTGTAAAGGGTCCTCAGCTTTTCATTCGATCCGATCTGCTTTAGGACAAACAAAGGGCATCAATGTAGTAAGAAGTCAGTATGTATCAACGTCACATATAAATTGGAAGGATTATCAAATCAGGCTTGTCCTCCCTACCCTTCAAGTCCTCCCTCCAAAGTCATTTTGGACATCTTTGTCATACCCTTATCTGCTGACAATAGCTCCGTTCGGATGTGTGAGTGGGATGCCCTTTGGTCTCACTCCCTTTCTCCGATCCCAAAGGATGAGGCCATAAGTTCCTGTTTTCGTGTTACTATTTTCTTTTGGCAGTGAATATAAAGTGAATAAGGATCACCTATAAGCAAAGGCTTGTATGAGAGTCGGAAAAGATCATCAGAAAACATCTAAAAAACGATAAAAGCAGTGCCATTGTTGTGTTCCCCTAAGGCCAGCCGATCTAGCACAAACGTATAGCTGAGGCAGGTAGTCCGATGGGACCATTGTCGGGCATTGAAGACGCATCATTATGCTGCCTACTCAATAGAGTGCCGTCTTAGTGAGTACAATTAATTACAACGGAAGAGTCATCTGAACGAATGAGACCCGGCTCTAAAAGCATGACTCTCAAGACGACGAAGACGACCAAATTAGAGTTGAGAAGCCGACATGACACGGAAAAACACTGCCCGCCCACGTCAACGAAGAAACTCATCCAGACCAGATGAGGCAACTGCAGTTTACAAAAGGCGAAGGTAATGGATTGCCACTCAGTAGAGAAGCCCACCATGAAGAGCCATCCCTATGAGGCGACAATCAAGTCGAAACTCTAATGGGGTAAACTATAAGCAACTAGCTATCCCTAGCTAGTGGCTACTTCGTGTTAAAGAGGATTCGGTAGGCCTGAGTGATATTTGAGCCTTACTTGGTTGTGAAGAATTTTCATGATCCATAGTTCACCAACCAAAGAACCAGGCTTCCCCACTGGTCTAAAAAGGCTATGCTATAACTGTAAATCATGTCAGATGGGCAATCTCTACCTCTCCTCCTATCTGAGTAGCTCAGAAAAGCTTATACATGGCCTAAAGCTCTGAGGTTCATGGTTGGCAGAAAGGAGATCAGAGAAAGACTGAAACCAATGCGTTGGCTGTAAAAGCATTAAGGCGAGGGAAAAATTTATGAGTTGCAATGGAATTGATTGGACCCTTACAGTTGTCATTCTTGGATAAAATCGCTATCCATCTAGCTCAGAGCTTAGTCTTTCTTGAGGCCCCCGCATTGATCTTGAGTGACGCTGTATGGATGGTTTTACGATGGTTTTATTTGAATGAGCTCCTTAAGCAGGTAAGAAAAATCACTGCAAAAGTGATCTCAGCGGGTGTAAGACAAGTTCCTTGTTAGCTAAGATCGGAGAGCCATGTGAGGATTAAGACCAAAAAATAAAATGTTCTTCTCATTTTTTTCTAGGACTGAGAGGAACAAGTGACGGAGGGTGCTGGTCCTTTTCTTGGTCTGAAGTAAATACGCTCATATCAAACAAGCCATTTACACTTACTTACATGGATTGCAAATCGGTCTGGTAGGGTTGCACTATTTACCGTCTCGGGGGACCAGGTATCGATCTACCGTATAGGCAATCAAGCATTTATAAGCTACTGGTAGCGTGAAGCTTTTAAGGGACACAAATGCGTGAGCATTCTGAATAGGAGTGATCGACGATTACGGTTGACCCCTCCATCATTTTTAATCCTTAATTGACAAATAATATCAAAATATTACCCAAGCAAGCTTTAAAAATTTTCAGGACTATTAATGAGGGCAGCGGATATCTACGAAGGATCATTTGCAAATTCATAACTGAGAGGGTGAATTGCCGATCTCGTTCAACCCTTCCAAATGAGTAAAAGAGGAGTTGTGTAGATTCACTCATGGAGGAGGTAAATGGTGCGTGAACAGCGTATTTAGCTCTTGAAGGGTTTCTGCTGTCATGGTGGCAGGAAACACCACTTGCTGTACAACTTCAGTTTGTAGTAGAAGCCTTCCGTTGAATTTGCAAAGTTGTTGTAAATTGAAGGCTTTTGAGGATGGATATGGAGTAGTGGCAAGTGGCACACTATCACATACACACGGTAGTAGAATCGAGTCCAGGATCGATACCCACCCAGGGTATCGATCCTGGATTCTGAAGGTAAAAGTACTGTCTTTCAGAGAGACCGACCGGTCTATTCAATGACCAATAGACCATATCGTAGTCAGAACGCCAGCACGGCTCTGTAGAAAGAGGCATTCCTCAGACAGGGTTGTTAAACGTATAGAAGACTTCACAAGTACTTAGATACTCATAGCTTCAAGTACCCCAAAAACATAAAAATTGGATGGGCACATTATTGTACCGGAAGAAAAACCGAGATTATGATTACTACGGTCATCAAACTCAGGTTGACGGTACAGTAGTAGAATAGATATATTGAAAGTGTAGATCGAATTAATTTTAGTTTTATTACATTGCACTTTGGGTCATAAAGCCTGAATCACCCAGTTTGATAGGTTTAAGGCCTGGGAATTGAGGAAAGTGTAGGAGCTCAAGGTCAGTGACTTCTCAAGAAACCGACTTGGCTTTGAAGTGTCGTGTCGACAGCGACACGTAACCTCTTCAACTTTCTTTACAAACGACCAGCTTGATGTTGCCACCTTTATCACTGGTGATTTCAACAGATGAAGAAAAGTGTAAACTCAAAAAAAAATATTTGTGTAAATTTTTAGGGTTGGAAAAAGTCCAATAATAATAGAGGGGAGGAAGTCCCTCCCGCGCACTTTCAAAGCACGTATAAGGGCGAAAATATTGAGTTTCATTAAAGTCCGGTGTCCTTGTACTACGACCATCTATGTAGTTACTTCGAAAATTACCATTTGATGCGCAAGTAACGTATCATTGACAAGGAAAAACTTCCTGACAATTAGCCCCTCCACCATGAAATTATAAGCCCTTGATCTATTCTCAAAGGTATCACGAAGTGTGGAGGAAACGGTGGGGATCTAGGCGAAAATTTCCATGATAATTTTTAAAAATTATCGGCTTTTTAGAAGTAAATCAAATAATTATTCTAGAATAAAAGGATTGCATTGCCTCCAATCCTAACCAGATCACGGGTAGACCTCCTTACTATCAGATCCCTTCTAAACGTCTTTTATCAGGAAGTGCGGATGGGCTCAGATGCAAATCGAACCAGCAGAATAAGGTGTAGACGTTGGGCATAGCCTAATTGGGTTTTCCCATCTACACGAATAGGATAATCCAATGATCAGTAAGTAATACCCCCAAGCGAAGGGAAAAATCCGCCGCTGCAATGAAAAGTATTAGGCCTATCGGAGTTGATTCTTCCTTTTTGGAAATGCGCCCTTACTCAACTACCATTCAAGTTCGCTCTAGCGTTGGGATGCGAAGGTGACCGTCACGACAATCTGTGGTAGCTAGCAGGTGTTGAAGGTAGTACAGATTAACTGGCTTAAGAGGGATCGAAGAGTTGATTGGCTGAGGGAAGGATGAAGGTGATAGGTGGTTCCTAGGTGCTGATTGCGGGGGACAACTGTGCCCTTTGATTGAATGAATATAGAGGCCAAAAAGGGTCAGAGTGGGCTCCGAGAAAGGCGGAATGGGAGACACCTACAAACGGTTAGAAACAATCCATCAAGATGGTGTTTCGTGGGTAAGATCGACGGCACTCTTACGACTTTATTCCGCTTGCTATGCTGACACTTCTTGGATACTACGTAGCACGAAATAACTGGAAAACGGCTCGGACCTTATGGCTGACGAAGAGACATCCTATGATAGTTAGCAATCATCTAGCATCCACACCCTCTTTACGCTAGAAAAGATGAAAGCTAAATGGGTTAATAGATGAAGTGGTGGCAAACGCATCTGTGAGAAGACTGCTGGCCAGTTCAGATATTCCGAAAGTGTCTATTCGCCAACGAATCTTACTTTTCGTCTCATGAATTCCAAATTATCCTCACTTTACTTAATCCTTCATAAGAAGGTTTTTACTTATGCAAAGCCATATTTCCTACTGTTGCCATCTGCGAAAAGCAAGTGACGAAGAAAACGATGGGTACGAAAAAAGAGAAGGAAAAAGGGCAACAGAATGACTCAAACAAGGATAGCCGAATATCCATCACAGTTTGCATACGACACATGGGCTGATGTGAAATTGAATATCAGTACGCAATTAAGGCCGCCCCGAGAAGGGAGCCGTGTAAAGAGAAACGCCCGACAACAGCAGTCAGAGTAGGAGACGTCTGCTAAGACTAAAGGCCCTCATAGCCACCTCCACGACGCCATTCCCAGCTAAAAACTTGACTGGGGAAGCTATGGGGAGTAGATGCTGATACGGTCAGTTCTGCTTATCCATCAGAATATGCATAGTGTCTTTAGCCAGAGTCGAGGTTCCGTCCGAAGTTTTATGAGTCCATAAGGTCAATCACGATAGCTAATCGTGGACTCTCTCTCTCCCGAAGATGGATGTAGGGAGTGATAGCGAAATAAACACATCCTGAAGAGTATGCGAGTCATAAGTAATGCATCTATAGGGGCCATTTCGCCAGGCTTGTAGTCGGTTCGTAGACAAGAAAAAGGGCAGGGAGATACTGGAATCAAAAACCGTCCCAGACGTGTAACAGCTACTCAGTAAGGGGTCCTTCTGAGAGGATCCAACAAGAGTGACTGGCGCTCATTGAGAGCCCAACACTCTGTCCCTTCCTTTGAACTTTGCTCTCAGCCACAAAATAGCTTAACGACATTTCTGACGAATCTGATCAGTGGAAAACGCTTTCGATGGCAAATTTCGTTTTGATGGGAGGCCACCCGGTGAGGCTATAGGGTTCTCGAGCTCAAATATTTCAAATGATGAAAAAGAAGTGCTCTTACTGGGAGCTGGAGGGTAAAGCAAAATGGAATTACCCGCTTGAGGAGCTACTTCTTCCGAGGTCTCCATTTTGAGGTAGATTGCTCCCCATAAAAGGTGTGTTCCTGGCTGGATATACTCACCTGCAGGAACCATCATAGATTTATTCACCAGCATATGTATGAGCAGCACCAACTCTTGCCTTTGGAAGGAAAAGGTTGACTTCCTGCAGACTGGTTCGTGCCCTCATACGTGAAAGACCGAACAACCAATTGATGAGGGCCTCTATTAAGATGTCCTTAACCTTTAAGGACCCTCAACGCCTCGCGGTTGTAATCCAGTAAAGAGGCTTGGCCTCCCAGTCGATTTCGGCCACTACCGGAACTCATTGCAAGTCTAATATTCTGAGGTGATAAACGGTGACAGGTGTCTCCATGGCAGGTTACTGAAGCCGTCACAGATATGGTGCACTTTAGCTTTCGCAGGAATGAGCTGAGCCGTGGCAGATTGCATAATCCGCTGCGAGTAAAATGGAGCCATAAGCAACTGACTCAAAGTGGAAGCGACAAAAAATGCGTTGAAAAAAGCCCAACAACTAGCAAACACGAGCAAATTGGCTTTGAGCGTCTCCAAACAAAACAACACTGTCCCAAGAGATTCGACGAAAAAACGAATTTACGGCTTCGATTCGGGAACACCTAGACGAAGATGGGCAACGCTCTCATCAAGAAAATCACCTACTCCATTGTAATAACCAGTATTAAACGGAACTGGACTAGGGATCTGGAGCTTGATGTGACGTGATGTAGCATTGACATGAACTGGCGATGTAGACGGAAAGGAAACCTTTCTGGCGGGCGATAATACCTAAAACCCCGGATGTGGCCCAGAAAGAGACTCAATATCATAGTGGTCGCGAGGAACATTCGAGCTCGATATTAAAGTGGCCCAAATCCCATGAGGAGAAGACTGCGTGAAACAGCCGATGATTGCGGCATACTACTCCCATAGGACGGCATTGGCCTCCCACACGTCGTTTACGAAGCTTTTTTTGGCGAATCCATGGTCAAACAGCATCCTTCATGTAGTGATTGAACTCAGATGAAGAATAGAACATCAGAAGGAGTCGATGGAAAACTTTGAGGATGTCCTTGGGACACCCGAACTTTGTGTTCTCAAGCTGGTGGTGAGATCTTCTGATTCTTGGACAAACCTTGTCTCTTAACCGAATGCCCTGACCAAGAAATTGTCAGTGTTTACCACAACTTCCACTACCAAGTATTCCCTAGCCTCGTGGAGTTCCTTTGAGACTTGTAAGTGTTGTGGATACCTCGCACTCGGCAATAACCCTCTCGGGAGAATCAAAACTTGCCATAAAAATTAACCATTGCTGTTCAGAGAGTTTTGTCTTGTATTTCGGTTGCCTTCTTTCCGGAGTAACGAACTGGAAGCAACTACAATACGGTGTGGAAGTAAGGGGCACGTTGGAGCGCAAATCACCTCCAGGACGACCTTCGAACGTCTTTCTCACCAATACTTAGCCCTCGTGCTCTTTCTGCACGTATAGGGTATCGGTCATAGAAGATGACGCGACATTCTGGGATTCTCAGACGACATCGAGAAGGTTTTGGACGAGAAACTGCGAAAGCTGATGATGCAACGAGTGGCTTCATCGACGTCAAGATTGAGGCAATTTTCGATCTGCTCGCATCCCATTTCTCGATTACGCATACTTCTCATACCAGGTAATAGAGTGGACATTTTGAAGGAAAAGGGACGTAAAAACACGGGAAGATAAAAAGCTTCTCAGAAATAAATAATCGTAAAGGATTTTGAAAAGGAGCAGATGAAAAAGAATAAAGTAGTGTGAAAAGAAAAAAAGTAAGATGACCTTCATCCCTACATTTGTTCTCAAGCAAGTATTTGGCATTGCAGCTCAAATGGGTTTTCCCTACCAATAGCAGGTCAGCAATCTACAGTTCGGAGTGGGCGAATCAACATAACGACCTTCCGTGACTTCGGAAAAAACCAATCTGTATCACTTAAGGCAAACATTGCTATTGGGAAGGGAAAAATGTCCACTGCTTGTATCGAAATCTGTTATGCAGCTCAAATACGCATACAAATAAACTTGTGAGGTAAGGACAATGTGAATTCGTGGCTTAAGCCAAAGGCTCAATCTGCCAAACGGGATGGATTTACTGGATGTTCTACTGAGTTTTCTTATCCTAACCCCAAGTACGCCTCCCAGTTAAAATTCTTTTCCAAGGGAAATCATTGCTTCCCACGTTAGAAGACGGAAACAATTACGTTCCGCAAGTGTCTGCAAGATATGAAATGGGAAAGGGAAGGTTGCATTCCATAGGAAATTGCTTATAAAGCAACAAAAAGGTGCAAATTCCCAAAGGAACACACTTTCATACATTTTCGCATTTTCCTACATTAGCGGAATTTTCTAGGAAGATTGCTTTGCCTTCCTTTCAAATTGGTCGCTTTCGAAAAAAGCTGGGGCTATAAAAGCCTACAAAATCTCCGGAAAATTCCTGCTGAGATCTATTTGCAAAAACAAATTTTTATGCAGTTATCTCACCCAATATCATATTTGAAGTGAACAGTTCCNATTGACATGAACTGGCGATGTAGACGGAAAGGAAACCTGCCTGGCGGGCGATAATACCAAAACCCCGGATGTGGCCCAGAAAGGGACTCGATATCATAGTGGTCGCGAGGAACATTCGAGCTCGATAT
>UZAF01019581.1:10491-22958 GCA_900617895.1 Haemonchus placei | reverse complement strand
AAAATAGGAGAAACACTAATGCCGTTGGCAGACGAAGCTCAGAAGCCAAAACAAACATGTCAAAGGAAATATTAGCACCGGTTAGTGAATTTCGACACAGAGGGAAGGAAGGAGGCAGATGACTAGGAATGGGTGGTGTGAAGTTTTTTAAAATTTACAGAGTATAAATTGGACAGTGGCCGTATGATTTTGATGGGTATCAATTGGAATTCAATTAGTATCTCTTGGAAATCACATGAAGCACTACTCTTTCCTGCTCCTATGCACTTCAGACTCATTGCTAAAAAATCCGTCGAGATTTACATAATTGTAGAAGGTTCTAATAGCGTGTTGTTGTCTGATATCTCACATTTACCCTATGTACCCTACCAATAAACAGATTGGGAAAAATTGAGTAACTTGCACCGCATGCACTTCCTTGCAAAGTACTGGAAGCGAGAAACTGGTTAAAACATCAAATGGGTGCACCCAATAGGCGAAATTATGCGAAATCATTGGCTATCATCGAATATGTTGGTTTGATGCCACCTGCTGGTTAACATATGATAGGCAAGATGGTCAGAAGTAATGAAGAGTAAGGTGTGATAAAAGTGCATGATAGACTTGGAAGTTCATAGAGATAATACGGATGGAGGTACGAGAATATACGAGGTTGGCAAGAATAATTCAGCATTGAGAAAAATATAACTGTACTCGAATGATCACAGAATCAAAACATTCAATTTCGTACAGTACCCAAACTTACGACCATGGTTTTTGAACTCCGTCTGAACCAATATCTTCGCATACAATATGATAAAAAGTGATAACATATGATACTGACCTGCCAAGCCGCGTACTTGACCACCGTTCTGTATCGCGATAGTTTTCGAAAACGAATCAGCTTTATGCAGCTATATATGGGCGTAAGGCGATGTATGATTCAATGTTTTCATTTTGCATCAAGTTGTAGTTAATCCTGGAACACGGATAAATTTGACTCACAGCGATGAAATTTCTTCTGATAAGACGATAACATAACAATTGAAAGATACAGGTGATAGCAATCAACTTTACAATATCTAGGAGGGGAGAGAATATAAAGGTGGTCTTCCGGGATGGTGAGGGAGACGAAAGCCGAGAATCTGGACTGCATCAAGATTAAAAACTCTTTCCCATTAGATTCGTTGAAAGCAGGAGGACCGATAAGCACATGTGAAAGCTATTTCTATGGAATGACTTGTACTTTCTCCTCCAGTGAGCGCAATCTCAATGATTACGGGACGGTTTTTTCGGGCGTTTTGCTACACTTTCTCTTAATTGGATAATTGGTTCCTTTAGAGACCTCGATATAATTAATAGACCCGAATATCTGGGAATTATCCAATGAAAATAAAAAGCACTTTGTTGTGGACGAATCTGGAAACAGGGTCAGTCATGCCGCTGAAAGGAATCGTTCACTACGACACCCTGTTCCTCCCCTGCAACAGTGGTGTTCATATTGGGTCCTTGGACACTCATACCCCACAATGTTGCTTACTTCTTCGTCTTTTTCGTAGTTTACTACAATGGACAACTACCAAATTTAAAAAGGGGTAGGGAGAAATGGAGAAGGAGGTGGAGGAAACGTTAATAAGAATTTCATCTACTCAGAAGTATTACGATGGGCGGTCATATCAGGTTAGAAGTGACGAAACTTCTTCCACCCCTGTTAAACCTACAACCTCCCAACTGAGCAAATACATCCCTCCCCTCCACGCCCTTGGGTTTTAGGGCGGAAGTGATCCAGCAGAGAAGTTCACTTCAGGCGAAGAGAAGGAGGAAATTCGCAGAAATCACGAAAAAAATCCTTTCTTAGAGCAAGACACTGCTAAGCTCGGAAAAGGATATGACAGCGAAGGAGATGTTTGGACGAGATTTCGTCGCTTCAGAGCAACTTGTCAAGTATCAGTGCATACGAACTCATTGCATTTACAACGCGGTCGGTTTTGAACGTTATCAGGTATTACAAGGCCGCTCAATTCGTCCTTCCTTGGGAGCATTTAGCGGATGTGAGCGTCGAGAATGGTTTTTGGGTTATCAATGTTTTCGCAACTTCATAATGCCCATGTGAGCATCCTTGTAGCTCTAGCTTTCTATACATGAAGAGCTCCAAAATCTTCTCTTCGCGCAATATGCCTTAAGCCGAAGGTCTGGGAATCACTTAACGGTCTCAGTTGGCGTATGTTTTGCTGGGGATGATAAAAGCACTGACTTGCATATTGGCTGGTCACCGCAAGCACCTATTCAGGCCACCTACGCAATCAGAACTTCAGTACAGTTCTGAATAAAGTCGAATGCGGGGCGCATCCCGAAAATGAGACCTAACAATGCTGAGGATTTTCTTCTTAATCTGAGCATTGCGCTGACAATCATCGAAATGAAGTAAATGGTTGAAGAAGGAGGAATACCAATACAAAACTAATAACTGAATCATCAGAATAACCAGGGAGGTAGGGCAAGAGATAGCAAACACATGCGACTTTCGTCATAGAGCATATAGCAGTAAGAAGGGAGTGGTTGGAAGTGGAATAATGTCATTTCGAAAGAGTTAAGAATGTTTTAAAAAATCCAACCTCCGGGAAAAAATCGTCATTCTCAACAACACTAGCCTAAATCTCAAAGAAAAGGGCGACATCATTTGTCAAAGAAATTCATCTTGTTCTTCGACCATATCTAGTATTCCATTAGAGAACATCGTGAATAGTTGAATGAATAGAGGCAACATTTCTTTTTTGCATCTCAGATTAACGTCGGGTGTGCACTCAGAGAGAATGAATACGGCCTTACCCCGTTTGTCAGGCCAGTTCACAAACGCAATTGGATTCATATGAAATACAGTATGTGCCACAGGAAGCTCAGAAAATGAAGCAGACAAAAAACTCAATTTTAAAAGAAAATAATCCGAATCATAGCATAATGAGTGATATTCAATGATAGAATGATGATCATGAAGGCTATTATCTGTAACAATCATTGTCACTTCACAGTTCAAGTTTAGGCTTTTCTCTTGTTTTCTAAACGCTACTTCAAGAACAACTAAAAAAAACAAAAAGCAATCGATATAGAAACCACATACTATTTACACCTCGTTACCATAATCAATAATGTTAGTGTTTTTGAACCCTCAAGGATTGGTCCCCAAAGTAGTAAACATACCGAAATGAGTGATAGTCAACGATAAAATGATAATAATGAAAGATCTTATCTGCGACAATCACTGTCACTTGAAAGTGTGGAAAGCAGCTTTTTTCTAGCTTACTGCATATTCAATACTATTTTCGAAGCAACATAAGGATTTCATGAATGGGATTTACGAAACCTCAAGTTACTTGACACCTCGTTACCGTAACCAAAAAAACCTTGGTTTACTAAGTTAAATGCTTAAAGCCAGAAATAAACGTAATAAGATGAGAACGGAAGAAGAAGATGGAAGAAGATGTTCAGCTATCAATATTTTTGTACCATCGAACTGCAGGAAGGAGGATTTATAAGTGGAAGACCACCATGCAAGCGCATGCCATCAACTCAGTGCCGATCGATAAACCGGCTGATCTACATGCATGAGCTTGCTGATAATCGATTGGAATATATGGGTGTCAGAGCTCCACCAGACGTTGCAAGTAACTTTCGTAGTTTTCAATAAAAAAGAACGAGCCTCCTCGCGTTCGTCTATTTGTCTTTCTGCCGGTCTGTCTGTCTGTCTGTCCGCTTGGTCTGTCTGTCCGTCCCTCTGTCCGCCCGTCTGTCTGTCAGTCTGTCTGCCTGCCTGTCTGTCTGTCTGCCTGACTCTCTGTCTGTCTGTCTGTGTGCCTATCTGCCTGTCTGCCTGCCTGTCTGTCTGTCTGTCTGTCTGCCTGTCTGTGTGTCTGTCTCTCCGTCTGTCCCTCTGTCTGTCTGTCTCTCTGTCTGTCTCCAATTTCGGTATTACACCAGAAGTCGTGTAATGTTCAGTATGGATGTAGCGAAGAATGAAATCGAAAGAACATATGCGAGCTCCGCCTATGAAGAAAGGGGTATATATTCTAGTGCTAAAAGAAAACTTCCTAGTTTGGACAAATCAGCTAATCCTACTATATATATCGCGCTAATGTCTGTGTGTTTGCGTGTGTGTTTGTGTTCATATTTATAACTCCTGCCCTCGTGGACCTAGAACATTCAAATTTGGTAGAAGTTTAGGCGGCAGTATGGGAACACTTATGGTGGGTAGCAGAATTGTACTCTGCCTACAATGGGCAGGATTGAACAGAAATTCATGACACCTTTCCCCGTGGGTCTGGAACGCTCAAATGGGGTAGGGGTACTGAGGACAGGATGGGAAAAATCATGGTGGGTAGCAGGACCGGACTCCGCTCACAGGGGGCTGGGCTTGCGCGAAATAAATGTTCAAGCGGAAAATTATAGCTCCTGTCCCGAAAGACCTAGAACGTTCAGTTTTGGTAGAGTACAGGCGGCAGGATGGGAACACTTATGCAGGCTGGTATGACTAGACTCCGCCCACAAGGGGTGGGGTCCCCTTAAGAGTAGAAGAGCCCTGGAGCTGTATTAAGGCTGTTTGTCGTCAGAACAGGAAATAAAAGAGCGATTTATTAAAATGGCTTATTCTCCAGCCCATTTGCGAAAAATACGAAGCCCAAAAGGTTTTCAACAGACAAAGAGGTTTTTCTTCGATGATACCCTGCCTAAAAACAGTCCTTCGCTCATAGGGCTCAAAGTCAGATTGAGCGATACCTGAAGTGGGCTTGGAGAAGAAGCGATCGTTTTTGATTTTATAGGAAGGAAGCTTGAGGAGCTTTTGCTAGAGAGGTGTCAATCAGCTTAGGTGGACTTTCTGAGGACCCTTTCAGGGTGATTGGCTTGAGCTCGAGCTTCGTCCATCCCAGTGGAGCACCGCTGATAACAGATATTTGCATTTTAAAATCAAATTGCCATTATAAGAGACCCACAACTCGCATCAGATAAGTAGAAAAAATGAAGTTAATAAGAATCAGAACAATCCACGGAACCATGAAAATCCAAGTAGGAAGGCAGTCTACAGAGGAAACTGTCCGAGCAAGCTATACACCTGAAAAAGCGGAAGGCCCGTTGTCATTAAAACCCTCAAGCAGCCAATTAATTTGTTTGTGGGTGGGGAATGAATGATTTATAGAGATGCCGTAATAGAAAATTAATTCAGCAAATAGAGGCAATTTCAAGAATTTATGGAACTCGCCTTGGCATCAAGAAATACTCAACCGCTATTTAATTATCCACCTCAACGGCTTGTCCTGGTTCAAAGACATTTTCTACTCCGACGATAGCATTGATCTGTGTGAAGCAAGGGTATAGCGATATAGCGATGAGAGAGATCATGGTGAATCCACCTAAAATTTTCAGGCCACGGCGATTGGGCTTGAATTAATCCTAGATTTCTTGGATACTCTATGCTCATTTCATTGCGGTTGGACTTAAAGACTTAATACTATTGGATTATACATGACAATCACAAGCTCCTGCCTGGTGGCACACGAAGACCGTGAACTAGTAGTATCTTTTAAGTTCTGGGATAGCTGTGCAAATGACACTCATTTAAAATCTGATGTGCACCTGAATGTACGATTGGTGAACATGGTATATGTAGTACTCCTCCAACGGATCGTAGACGGTCGGTAAGAATTATGTAGGAGCATCTAAGAAAAAGAGAAAGTATGGTCTCCTGACGATTTCCTTATTAGGGGCAGAAATAAAAACAGTATTTGTGAGTCACAGATTATTAAAGCAAACGCTCCTATTCAGATAGTACGGGTATGAGAAAATTGTGAACAAAACGTGGAAAATCAAACCGCATTTGAACCTCATTGGTAAGAAGATGCTGTATATATAGCTCTACGCCAAGGAACTGAGATCATTCTAGATTTGTTTACACCATAGAAATTCACTAAAAATGAGTTAGAGAAATAAGAGAATGGTTTCTGACTCTTGTGCAACATCATCGCTGCTCTACATCCCAATGCTCCGTCGTTCTTCGCGGCTCCTTCCGTTTCCTCTACGTTGAGCAGCTTGTTTTAACAACAGCTGGAAACTCAAGCTTTTCCCTTCACAGCGCTTATGCGGGTGCGGCGAAGGCGACGCGAATTCCGGGACACATCTCAGAACATATTTTGTATCACCTAGGAGCTGAAGATTCGCTCTAGAAGCGCCCACACTCTAGAAACTTACTGAACACGAGCTAGAGAGATCAGAGATTAGTCTCTGACTCTTGTAGAACATCAATGCTGTGTCTGCTCTACATCCCCACGCTCCCTCCTCTGAGGCCCCTTCCATTTCCTTAACCTTGGCCAGCTTGTTTTAAAATCGAGGCCTCATCTGACCCTTCCATACAGCAGTGCTTTAATTTTACAGGCCTATCAATCATTCTTCGGCAGAAGGCCGCGTTTTTTATAGTCATCTATTTCCTCTATTCCCTCTATTCTTCGCCGTCTCTTAATTGATGAGAAAATATTCCGGTAGTGATTCTTTACTCTATAAGAATCGAAAAACGAAGACGAATAGTCTCATTGGTTACGGCATACATGAAACAGATGACTACAGGAAAAGGGGGCATACTGTAAATATGCACAAAGTTACTGAAGGCAAAAGGACAAAAAAAGCACAAGAAAGGAAATTCATGCGCCATGAACTAGAAACAATAAGTATAAACGAATTAAGTGGATCATACAATGCCAACCATAGGGCAAATGGACAGATTGCCTATTGCACTTCAGCAACTGCAGAAGCTTTTGAACTGTTTAGAGTCCGAGTTAGAGTTCGAAACAGACATAAATGAAACTCGTTTAGAACAGCATAGCTGGGCGTGAAAGCACTCATTGCTAAGAGCATCTGATTAATTTGTCATCTAGGTGAACACACGTACTTGATATTGCAATTGCCATCGAAAAAAATAAGTTAGGTAAGTATTACTAATGGAAATTTCAAAAAAAAAGAAAGGGTTTAAGAGCTATGACTCCCACCAATAGCTTAAAATTATAGCTATAGGACAACGATTTCGATATCCGCTCGAGCGGTGGAACCTTGACTCTCTGAAGATGACGATAGCGTCGAAACGTTAGGCCGTTAATTTGATAAACTGCTCTACCTAACAAGCTCGTAGGGCCCAGGAATAGTTTTAATCATAAGCACCTATGCCGAGGTTAAAGCAAGAGAAGCTGGAAACTATAGCAGTAAGAACCACACATTACGCGTTGTGCCACGCTTGAATTCTTGCGTGCTCCAGCCGCTATGAATTCAGGCCACGCCCTTCTTCCTCAATCGCCTCAGCACTGATATTTTAAGCGGTTCCTATAGAATAAAAGACTCCCCTCTTGTTACATCTCATACGTATGCTGGAATGCTTGCAAGTAACCTACCCTACCGACAAAACAATCAGGCAGACCTTTGAAAATATCACATTTACCGGTTGATATAACCCTCACGGCATGTAGCCACTCAAGTTTATTATCATCGTCAACAAGCTATTCATTGAATAGTCTGATAATTTGGGTGATGATGACCTTATACAAACACAATAGAAGAAGTACAGTTGAGAAAGTTATCACTCAGAAAATTCTTCCCATGCTCAAGTAGCCCAANTGGTTAGGGAAACCGAACGGGAAGAACAGATTCAACCAGTTGAATTGAGTAGAACGCATAAACAACACTAACATCAAGCGATTTATCGTGCGTCGTCGTAAGCGCTTTCGTTGTGATAGATTTGATTTCTTTCCAGAATAGCAACAAAGACGAGAGACCTCGAAGTTCCCGTCGACAGACCTTAGAACCTGTTATTAGACATGACTTTTTCAATTACGGAAATAGAAGAGGATGTGACCAAAATAGTTATTCCAAAGTTCTCTCCCTCCAAGATTAATAGATTTCTTTTTTGGGTACTAGGCTTAGCTGTTTACCTATTTACTGCATAACTTCTGGAATAAATACCACAAATGAGCGCCTGAAATAGCTCATTGCGGGGGCTGAATGAGTGATAAAGCCTTTTCCCGTTGACCAATTTCGTTTGTAGATTGCCTCCCTACACTCATTCCCGGCAGGGATTGTACTAAGCTTATGAATGTATGTGCGGCCCCATATAATGAATTGCGCTATAGCCAGCCGTCGTCCACGTCAGTGCCGTTTTGCGTCAGTGACGAGCCTGTTATCAGTTACAAGACTTCAAAAGATGGAAGCCATGGTAGTCTGAACGAACATCGATCTGGCATTGATTCCCCGAACCACACGCATGATAGTGCGCCCTTTAGCAATGCACCACCTTCCCTAGAATGAGTTATACAAAACAAAAATGAGTCATGGGGCTCAAAGACCGAGTGTTAGTCCATGAACCCTATAAGCATTGTGGGTAAGAGCTAGAGGTACTGCCGCATCACTTGCAGAGCCCATGCTATAAAGGCTATAAAGGCTAGGAAGCTATAAAGGCTCAAAGATTGCACCGAATGTATCTTCGCACGAGTTTCACCGGCATTGTAGGGGCCCACAAGGGAACCCATGTAAGATGCTCAAACAACTTGTCATAACCCATAGAGACAGAGAAAAGCAGTTTTGCACAGTTCCGGTTTGAGGTAGTTAGCAGTTTGCGCAATTGCAACAACTGAAATCTCGCCCAAGTACTCCTTCTATGATATTTCCATCATGGTAATCTCGTCCAAAACCTATTATTACTACTTTTAAGAAACCATATTCTTCTCGAATCGGCTAATTCCCTCACTTTTTTCACTACCGATGAACTGTTCAAAACCCATACTTCCACTCTCCGGATAAAGACGGGTACCTTAAAATTATCGTGAATTGTGCCTTTGTGTTGGATTAAAAGATCATTCATGGTCATGGAATTTCACTTACGACAACTGGATTGAGAAAAANTCCTTCGAACCTGCCAATAACATTTTGAAGGTTGAAATCTTCAAGATGATAATCATATGTTTGTCTACGAGTCAAACCAAATGCTCACGAATCATAAAAATTCTTCACCTTCACTCTTCGCTACCACATGAATGCTCTGCGAAGGAGAATATTTGTCAGCTCCCCTTTAGTTGCTCAGAACCAAAGGCGGAATTGAAGTTCACTCAATATCTTTCATCCGATTCCCCGGATTGAGCCATAGATTCGGCATCGGATCATAACAGCCAGGACGATAGACTACTTTATTACTAGAACAAATTTGCCATGTTTTCCAGCGCCTATTATGTAGGGAACAACTCAAGCACGGCTTGACCGAAAATGGCAAAATCGCCTTGTTCGTAATTTCCATTTCTTCCCCTCGACTTTCTCAAAATATCGTAGGCGAAAGTTCGTCCAGTCGAAACACACAATCATATCCCCTCTTCCCTTTACTTATGTTCTGAATATGACCTATCCCCTCCAGCCGTTCAACCATTCCAATTCGATCACCTACATTTCCGCGAACGTGCTGGCCCCTCAGTAATTTCAGAGATGGGGAGGTGAGAGCGGAGGGAGGTTGCTGACAACGATTGGCTATCGCTCAGTTGACAGGACCAGCCCTCCCGTGAAGGAATTTTATACTTGGTTATTGATTACATTATTACATTTTTAGGACGGAGGTGGTGTAGTAGGAAGTGGAGCTTTATCACACACGCATGGCCACGGGTTCGAAACTTGGAACGATATTCGCCAGGCCAATAAACCCTTCCATCCCTCCGGGATCGGCTAATTGGTACCAGACTTTGGGAGGACAAAAGCACTCTGACGTGTACATCCGCTGACCATCGCAAGTTATTCTTAGGCCACATACGCACTCAATGCGCAACTGCCATACTGAATGGAAGTCGAATGCGTGGCTCACCCTGAGACGGAAATGAATAACGTCCAAGACTTTGTCCTTTATCCTTCATTATTACATTTAATCACTCGCTTAGTATCGTTGCAATTCTCACTCGAATGCATGGCGGCAAGGTGAGTAGTAATAAACTTTGACAGATATTACTTCATTTGAATGACTGCGACATAAAATGTTAGATTTGATTGCTATTTTACAAAAAAGTGCTCGAGTTGATTAGCTCCGACAGATGTTAGCTGATTTGATCGCTTTAGGGAAGTATTACTACTGCCATCTAGACAGAAAGGAAATACTCAGAGGTTCCCAAGTGTTATGCAAATAATATGTACATGGTTGCGTTTGCTTGTGTGCGACAGGTTTGAGATCCAGAGATATTTATTAACGTTTACAATGCATACCCATAAGACACAACCTAGCCTCTCTGTGATAATGTGGGTGGGGTAGTATGTATGATTTCTTCAGCCTTTCTAAAATTTCAAACTTTATAAGGCTAACGTTTCGGCAAGTTCGCCTTCGTCAGAGCCTAAAAATCGAATAACCATTGAGATTGATTCTATAATAAGACAAGATAAACCCAGACAGTACTCTGGACTAGGAGACCATTGGCTCCGTTATACAAGAGGCTTAGCTTGATTCAAATCGCCGCATCGTTAGATCGACCATCCAGAGTTTACCGTCTGTGTGCAATGAGCGAGCCTGCCCCTCCCTGACCTCATCATAATTCCAAAATTTACAGAGGTCGAGAAAGGGCTCGAGGTCGCGGGATGTGGGGAGATATTTTTAGGAAGTGGTTGTTTGTGAATGCGTCTAATGGCAACTTGATGTTTGTTTTTTGTTAATTGCTGTTATTTCGCCGCAATACGCGATGCGAAAGTCTCACAAGGTTGGCAACTGATGGATAGAACCCCGGCCTCGGTAGGGACTCGAACCAGCACTTGTGCTATTCGGGCACCGTGCTCTTATCTCTTACACTACCGAGACATCGGATGGAACGAGCATCCCTTATATTCCAGCTACGATGTTTGTAATCTTCCGATATTCGCAAGGGCAGTGAGGAATCCGGAGTTCCGGACGACAACGAATGAAGATTAGGGATGCCATTGATTATGCCAAGAAATCGAAAATNAGGTGGGCCGGGCACAACATGCGATATAGTGATGACCGTCGGACCGGGGCCGGAATGGTCGTCATGATTTGACTTCTTCGCGAAAGCTCTGAACGAAAGGAATGCTAACAATAAGCCTCGTGTCCTCCGAGCGATGACAACCCACTGAATCGCTCTGGCTCGCGATCCGGACAAGCTGATATTCATGCTCGCCTATTTAGGGTGAGAGAGTTCGCGTTATAGATTTTTTATTTTGCAGTCTCTTACAATCAACCGCTCTGAACTGGATAAATCTTTATTGTAAATGGTTGTACCATATCCTACCATTCTTCAGCGTCAGCCAATATTGACGCTACAGACTTTCACAGGTTTCTCATCCATATCCTTAAAAACAGCATTAAAATGGGAGAGCTTCTGAAATTCTCTGTCTGTATTGCTGCACATAAGCCCTGCAAAAAAAGTTTAGCGCACATTCCAAAAGAATGGTCCTCATCTACTCCATACAAGCTACATTCCTATAACTGAAAAAATTCTCTGTATCTATGTCACTTATTGGGACTTCGTTTTTTAAAGCGTGTCCCACAGAGTCTCGCCATCATTGGAATACTTTTCCTTCCGCTTGAGTAAACAAGTATCACATGAAGAACGATTTTGACGCCATTTACATCATCCATTCGTGTACCCTTTTACCGTAAACCTTGCGTTCTCCAGGAAACCACTTTCGGGGAACGGAACGAACTGTTGTTATGTTGTTACAGATGCCCAGGTTTAAAGAAAGGCAAACATGGAAGGAACGTACTGTTTCAAGGTTCAAGGAGTGAATTTGAAATCAGCGTCTTGAATGAGTCTGAATGTAGTGAATTATTGTCGTGGTCCTATTAACACGACATCTTTCTCTCTTGTGTTGCCAGTAGTGTCAGGACGATCGGAAACAATCCTAACGACATGCGAAGGAATTTTGTTCTCTGATGGAAAGGAAGACATCCCACAGTTTTCCTTAATCAAAAGCAATCGTCCCTTTTGTGAACTGAGCATCAAAATTAAAAACTATGCGGCTTCAACTAACTTCCTCTGAGGCTAATACAACAGGCTTAGATTTTCTCCAGCCTTTGGATGAACACCTTCGAGGATGTTCGAAAGCGCGTATGCATCGCATCTTTTCGTTGCACCTGCATCGTATTGTCCTCAAACCCGGAGACAGTGGGATGTGGGCAGAACGCTCAGGATGGGCGAAGAAAGGAACAGCCCAAAGATTCCAATTCAACTGGCTTCCGAACCTCGTAACGACCGTATTCTCAACAAGTAATGCAGTAGAGCATGGACTCGGTAGAGGAGTATCTTGTGCCATCATGTGAGGAACTAGCAGAATTCGACGATCGCGTTGGTCTCTATGACACTACCTTATCGCAAGTTCAAAGAGAGTAACTCCCTAGAAAAGGACATGCACCAGAAGGAATATCCTACTTTATATAATGCGCTAAGTGTGCCTGTTGGTGTGTCGGTGTGTGTGTGTGTGTGTCG
>UZAF01019580.1:0-15741 GCA_900617895.1 Haemonchus placei | reverse complement strand
CAGGAACGGTCGTTCACGTCCATAAGAAAAATGAATCATTTGGGCTGTAGCCATTTAGAGGAATTAAATTCTGGTGAACTATGTATGTGGAACGACGGGAGGATATAATTTCCTAATCGTCTAGCAATATTCATATAATAAACAGATCATTATTTTGAAAAACGAAGGATAAAAGGATAAAGTCTTTGAGTTTCAATCAACCCCGTCTGAGAGTGCGCCTCGCATTCGACTTCCAGTCAGAACCGTAGTGGCGTATTGAATGCGTATGTGGCCTATACCATGACTTACGTTGGCCAGCAACTATGCAAGTCAGCGCTTTTTTCCTCCCAGACGGGTCTGGTACCATTAACCGACCCCCTAATAATGGAGGACTTCATTGGCCTGGGCAGGTGTCGAAACTTCATTTCAAACAATAATTTTGGATTTTTGGTAACCAGCCAAAGAACATAAAGCTAAAGCTTGCATCTAAACAAAAATACTGTAACAATGAAAGAAGAAATTTGAGCTCTCTTAGAAATTTGCTTCCCAGTTTGTATTGTCGAGGATTCCCATTACTAATAATTAATGGTCCACATTTCGAGATTCCAGATGAGACTGCAGTAGTTTACTTTTAAAAACTACGACTTTTTAATCCTGAAAGCCTAACAACCCACCTAGGTAATCCACTACATCCCCGAAATCCACATGTCTTTGCACACAACTGCAGATTGTATCTGAAGTAAACAATTGATAAACAATCAACAATTGATTCGGTGTATAGTAAAATGCCAAGTGATATGATTATACCTTTACTAATTCATGAATCCAAGACATCCAGCCGCAACAGTGTGAATAGCTTCTCGATTCTTATCGAAGTTTTTCATCAGTAAAGCGGATCGGTTCCCGCAATGACTATACTCCACGGAATACTTGTACAATCTAGTTTTTGGGGTGGATATACTACCCTGATGCACCTTTTTGGGGAATTTGGAGTGCATCTCCTGTCGTCAAAGTTTATTTTAGATGGCCATACAAAGCAAAAACGAAGCAAACATTTCCTCCCACCGGTCTGCAGTAGCTACTTGATCACTGGATTCGAACCTTGGGATTATATGGAGCAAATTCACTGCCATTACACTAATAGAAAAATTCGCTACTCCAAATCAGCTACGAAGTAAAATTGATCCCAATGATTGTTACAGATTGAATCCTATCGATTTTCAAAGGTTATACTATCCTCACACGCTACCGTATCTTTTGCTGTGCTTCACTCCTAGATTGAAAGCCTAATGAATGTGTTCAATTCAAGTGAGTTCCAAATTTTGAGAACGAGAAGTTTGTTTACTGGGGTTTACCGTAACCGTGAAAACACGTCCCTGTGAAGTAGAATGTGTTGAGTTCTGCGTTTTTGCCTTTTTAAAAATGGAGCATTCACAACACCTTCTCAAAATCCATGCTCTATATGGTGGGACGAAAAAAATGGCGATCAGTGGATCAACCACACATGGCAATGTTCCAAGAATATACGGAGTATATTCAACGAGGACAATTTCCGATCCAAAAATTGTCGGCAGCTGGACTAGCAGTATTCCAGGCACGAAGCAAATAATTGGAACCATGGCTTGTACTGTGAGAGCCTGAAAGAAGAAGGTTTTCTCAAATAACCACAGATAATTTTCATAAAATCCTAAAAGCTCGGCTCGTCAGAGTGAAATCTCGTAGCGCATCACTCATAGGGACATTCATGGCATGGTTTCTGATATTTTTCCCCAATATGAACCTGTGACCCCTGTGACCCTCAAGAATAGCTTAAAAGACGCTGTCGGGTAGAAAAGCAGTCAATGTGTATTGGGCGTGATACGGGCACCCAAAGAGACCCAAGGCGAAGGAGTTGCTAAGGGTCGTGAAAGCCGTGGAGGTTGCACCATTCACACTGTGTAGGACCATCCCTTTCAGTACTTCCGGTTGCCGAAGTGCTAATATTTCACAAACGCGCCTTAGTTTTTGACGCCATCAGTTACCTCTCAGTCGTTTTTGCAACGCCATGACACCAACTTCCTGCTCATTTCTGGACAGCCATCTGCTTTCACTACGTTGGCAGGCATATACAGAGTATGGTTATTAGAAGGTCACCTTCAAAAACATCTCAGAGCTCTGCGCTGTCCTTCCTGACAATTGCTGATTCTTGATGTTAAGCGTTTTCAGTATGGAATATCTCAAAAACAAAATAGCAATTGACGACGCTACTGTAATCAGAGCAGCCATAGCCGTCTTGATGTTGTGGGGTGTATTTGCCAATTTGAAACCTCCAAATTCATCGTATCTGAAAAATAATGAATCAGAGGAAAGGAGGGAGTGAAAGTAGGTGTATGTAGCTGGATGAAAAAGACAAATATACTTTTCAAAATTATGATGAGGATCCATACGGATCGCATTTTCCATGACGCCATCATACTGTCGAAATCCAAAGTTCACTAAAATCTGGAACAAGTCAATAAGGTTTACGTAATGGAACATACAGCTGGAGGAAAGTGGAAGCTAAGAAAGTAAGTCAGAAGTTACTGGAAGGCATTCCTTTGCTTCTCAGACTTGTATTACGGAAAAAGCCAGTTCAAATTTGTATATTTAAGAAAAGGCACAGTTCACGATAAAAACGGTTTCTGAGAAATTCTAGTCCGATGAATTTGTGGCCCGACTAGATAGCATGTGTAAGTCGAAAACGGCTAACATAGGGCGTTATGAGGGCTTAAAGGCACAGTTCACGAAGTTCACGATGAAAATGGTTTCTAAGATTGCCCTTTAATGAATTCGAGCACCCCTCGTAAACCACATACATGGTGCTATCAGGTCGGAAAACCGAGTAGTTAGGGCGTTATAAAGGTCAAAAGATTGTATCATGTGTACCCTCGGACGAGTTTCACCGGCATTGTAGAGACCGCACCGATCACAAAGGAATCCATGTAGAGAGTTCAAACAACTTGTCATGACCCATAGCGGCGTCAGTGAAAGGCAGTTCTGTACTGTTCTGGCTTGATAAAGTTTGCTCTTTGCGCAATTGCAACAACTGAAATCTCGTCCGAATACCCCTTTCATGCCATTTCCGTCGAGGTAATCTCAAGAAAGCCTTCTTTCTGACTAAGTCAGCGGATTTTCTCGCTCTCTATGCCATTGATGCACTAATTTCAACCAATACCTCCGCTTTTCCACTTTAAAAGGGTAGCTCAGAATTATTGTGGACTGTGCCTTCACAAAGTGGGGCTGTGAAAATGAACTCACCACTATCACTAATGGCCAAATTGCCATCATAACAAAACTCAGCAGAAGTTTTGCTGTACTCATCGGCTTTGTTTGTAGCATACTATAACGACAAAACATTGTATGAACTATCATTAGTTCTACATAGGCTGTCAGAGCATAAATGGAATCGCAGATGACGAGGTATGCAACAGGACTGAGCATACGAGATGGCCCTGCTGGAATAAACGTTGTACTGTGAGTGCCCGGTACGACCCTGGAACCAAGTCTTCATTGAAAAGAAAGAACAAACAGTAACCCAGAAACCCTGCAGTTTCCTTATGGATGCACGGTATACTGACCTTCCTTGCGAAAACCATGATAATAGTGCTATGACGATCTGAGCTGTAGATATGTTCATCAGCATGACCTTCATATTTCGAACTATGTCGGGAGTTCTGAAAATCAATGATTGACAGTAACTTTTGAAAACTCCCAGTGGGTGCTCTAAATATGTAGCACAATAACATCTTGTTTCTTCCTCCTTGGTATAAGAGATTGCTCTGATATGCTATTCAGAATACTCACTGGGAGATCAGTTGTTGATTAAGGGGGAGCTCTCGCTCTTCAATCATCAAATACTCGTGAGAATAAATTGAAACCATACTTTCCTAGGTCTAGGTCCAATGTTAAAGCCAACTTCTTTGTCAATCGGGCATCTTCCGAATTTCGTGAATTTATGAAGGATTATGAATGGATTTATGACACCCCCTGCCTAAAACTTTGTCGCAGTTCAAAAAAGCCCTGAACAGTACTTGGCTCGAGAGCTACACTGGTTTGGTTCATTTTAAGTTTGCTCAAGTGGAGTTTTCATAAGGTGTTATTCCACATTTACTGGCTTTTGCTTTGATCAACTTTTTTTACTGCCTGTTTTTCGTTGATAGTGATATATGACAGTGTTTTCATTCTCGAGGACTCGTCTAGTACCAATTAACCGACTCCGGGAGGATGAAACGCCTGTTGGTCTAGGCGAGTATCAAACTATCACTTGATCTTTGAACTGTACGTATGTGATACTTTTCAGTTAAACACCTCTAACCTCCCAATGCTAATACTACTTTTGATGTCGAACAAGCCCGAAATTTTGAACTTTTCTGATCTTTTATATCTGTGTTGAGTTTTCCTCAGAAAACCTTTAACTCTTCCTTTAGTATAAATATATTGTAAAAAAATACCTGTAATTGATAAGATATAATAGCAACAGATTCGTACCCACTGCAACGGTAACGAAAATAGCATAATAGCAGTTAATGAAGATTGGGTCAAAATCAATGAATGTCATTTCGCATTTGAACGCTTCGTCTTCAATTTACCTGAACTTCTAAATTTCTTTCTTCTCTGTGAACTGAATGAAGTTCGCAATTATAGAAAGTCTTTAGATGCGAACTTAATTTTTAGGAAAGGTTCAGGGGTTGGTGCTGATGGTCCTTTTACGCTCGACGATAGGATGTCCCTTAATGCTACAGTAACGTGTACTTGGATTAAGAAGCAAGTATGATAAACGGCCTAGCTCTAGAGCTGAGCAGAAGGGAACGCGCGGCGTGGGGTGTATTCAAGGATATCGAGGAGATAGTGAAGAAGGCAAAGCTTATTCGGCTCCGCGCTCAACTTTTCGACACTGCATCCTTCTGCCTTGACTAACATCCTACTCGCTACAGAAACTCGGACTTTTCGCCACTCCGCGGAATTCAACGGGCGGTGGGAGGTGAATGGTACGAAGTTTCTCAATTCACGCAAGTGCGGTGGGAAATCCTGTGCTACGAGTTCCGTGATCAATCGTAGATTAGAGCTTCGTTGCTTACGCCAAAGTATCAAAGATGAAGTGAGACGTTGCCCCAAATGATATCGTTATGACCGTTGGACCACGACGATTACCGACTGGACTCCTCAGGATGTCAAATGCACACCAGAAGGGTCGCCGATGCTATGGTCAAATTCATGAAAACTTTGAACGAAGGAAATGCTATCGCTCGAGGGAGGACGATCCACTAGAGCATTTTGGTTTGCAACAGGCACGAATGGAGACATGCTTGGCACCGGTTCGAGGAAGTTGATGATTAAGGGGGTGACAGGTGATACAGGTTATCGGTGAAAAAGGTTCGTAGGCGGGACAGCCTTAACTGACCGTCTTTATTTCAAACCTTTTGTAGAAAAGAATAACTCTGAAATGCTTCGCAGTCCACAGGGAAGTGGGCGAAGAAAAACAAGTGAGCTGAGACGGTTGCTATAGAAGCTCGCTATAACAAACGTCTATCAGAAATTCATGCACAGCCCAACTGTTTTTAATAATTCCAAAACATTAAACATAATTCAAAGATTTTTTCTGGCTACTTGTAATACCCCTAGTCCCTTCTCTCCCACCCTCCCTTACACTAGTCGATGCTCTTTCGATAGTTGCATAGGTAACAATAATACACTGGAGGAAAATATCAGTGGGAAAAGAGAATGGATATGCCGAGCCCACTGAAGCAATGCTATGCTTGGTTGGCCTTCTATGGGCTTGACTGTTGTTACAGGGGATATTAGCGATCAACAGCACGCCAGAGTAGCTTAATGAAATGGGACAAACATATTTTGAAAAGTAAATAACAAACTTGAAATTTCAGCCTTTTTGAAGAGTGCGCCTACCCCAGAAGGTAATCATTGCGTTTTATAATTTTACTAACGGAATCTGCGGTGCCACCCACCTATAGTTTCAAGTGTAGAGCCCGTTTCTGAATCATTCCAGTAACTGCTGTTGAGTTGCCTCAAAGAACCGGAGGCAAAAGAAAATTACCAGGAATAGTGCTGGAAAAATTAAAGTGAGAGGCAATGTAATTGATTTGCTCTGACAACAATGATGATACGGAAAAGTATTTTTTATTGGTTCGAAGGTTCGTTCAGATCGTCTACCCCGAAGGTCAGACCATTATTGCACGAGGGATCGACACCACTGCCGGTCAGTAGTTGGGTGTTAGTGTTAGTGGCGGTGGATCGACCTTTGAAGAAAGCGATCCGGTGGGAACGTCAAGCCAATGATAAACAGTTCCGCTTATCAATCTCGTCCACACAGCAGAACAATTGAATTAACTTCAATGTCGAGGTTTTATGGAAAGAGACAGGGAGCCTGTTGAAGGTAAGGGTGGTGAGAAGTAATCGACAAATGCAAAAAACCAGAAAGGCCCGTGAAATGAGGTCTTTTCCTGAAGGAAGTTTCATAGAAAAAGAGAGCGGAGACAGTACCTACTTTGTAATCGTAACTGCTTTACTTCTTACCTGGCTAATCCACTACTTCTTCAGGATCCATTTGTCCTTGTACACAATTATAGATTGTACCTGAAGCAAACAACTGGTAAACAAAAACAACTGATTCTGTTTATAACAAATTACTGAGCGATATGTCTATACCTCCACTAATTCCTCGATCCAAACCGTCCAGCCGCAATAGAGTAGAGAGCAGCTCAATTTTTATCGAAGTTCTTCAAAAGGGGCAACCGGGTTCCACAGTGACTATACTATACTTCATTTCTGGTCCCCTTACTACTTAGCCGTGTCTTTAGGGAAGTTTTAAGGACACCTTCCGACACCATAGATTATATTAGATTGTCAAATAGAACAAAAAAAGGGGAAAACGTTTCTGTCCAACGGTCTATGGTAGCTTCTTGATTACTTGATTCGAGCCTTGGAGTCCCAGACGACTGATTTACTGCCTTCATACTACTAGACAAATTTGGCACTCCAAATCGCATACAATGTCATGAAAGCCATTCCGACTGCCCAACAAATGCAATAGATTCGATCCTACCTATTTTTCAAAGACTATGCTGTTCTAACAGGTTACGGTATTTTTTTCTCCGTTGCTATATTTCTAGATTGTATGATGTAAGAGCTCCAAGTTTCAAAAGTGAGAAGGTTGTTTACTGCGGAATTACCGTAACCGCGAAAATACGTCCCTCTGGACTACAATGTGTCGCGTTTTGCGTATTTGCCTTCTTAAAAATGGAGCATTCGTGATACTTTTCCGAAACCCATGCTCTATACGGTGGGACGAAAATAAAGGCGATCAATGGATCAATCACACATGGCAAACATCCAAGGATATACGGAACCTGTTCAAAAAAGACAATTTCCGTTCCAGAAATTGTCATGATTTGGCTTAGCAGTAGTCCAGGGATGAAGCAAATAATTGGAACCATGGCTTGCACTGTGAGAGCCTGCAAAGAAGGTTTTCTTGAATAACCAGCTATAATCTTGAAAACACGCTTTGTCGGAGTGAAATCTCGTACACATCGTTTAAAGGCGTAGTTCACGTCAAAGGTGGTTTCTGAGATTTCTGCCTACGATGAACTTGTGACCCCCTGAGAACAGCCCAGGGAACGCTGTCAGGTCGAAAAACAATCAATATAGGGCGTAATAAAGACCCCAAAAACTTTCTTGGCCGACGTATACACCCAAGGCGGACGAGTTGTTAAGAGTTGTAAAAGCTGTAAAACATTCTCACCGGGACCCACACCTTGCACGTAGGTAGCTTACTGCAACCAACTGTAAGAATGGCGTGTTGTTATGTTGTTGCAACTGTTTCTCGAAAAATTCTGTCATCACTGCTGTAGGACCATCCCTCTCACTACTTTTAATTGCCAAAGTGCTTATATTTTCCAAACGCGCTTCCAGTTACCTCCCATAAATCGGGACCCTCTCAGTCGTCCTTGCAACGCCCTGGCACCAACTTTTGGTTCAAATCTGGGCACCTTCTTTCACTTCGTTAGCAGGCATCTAGAGAGTATGGTAACAGGAGGCTCACCTTCAAAAACATCTCAGAGCTTTGCGCTGTCCTTCCTGACAACTGCTGATTCTTGATGTTGAGCGTTTTCAGTATGAAATATCTCAAAAACAAAATAGCTATTGACGACGCGACTGTAATCAAAGCAGCAATAGCCGACTTGATGTTGTGGAGTGTATTCGCAAATTTGTAACCACCAAATTGGCCATATCTAAAAAACAATGAATTAGAAGTAAAGAGGGGAGAAAGTTGGCGTAGCTGGATGAAAAGACAAGTGTACTTCTCTAGGTTATGATGTGGATGCATACGAATTGCATCTTCCATGACGCCATCATACTCTCGAGATCCTAAGTTTGGAATAATCTGGAAAAAGTGAATGATGTTTCCGTAAAGGAACGTACTGCAACGTAAGGAACTGTTGGAAGTGATGTGGACCGTAAGAAAGCAAGTCAGAGAAAAAAGTCATGATAAAATGATTTCTTATATCTCTCGATAATAAAGGTCTATTGCCTTCAAGAATAGTACATGGACCAGTGTCGGGCTGAAAAACGGCCAAGACAGGGCGTAATGCGGGCTCCGAGAACGGGCTGACCGACGCAGACACTCGAAGTGGCCGTGTTATGCCGGCCTTGTTATTACTGCAATATTCACAGGACTAGATGAATAGTACGCTTGAATGAGAGACACCCAGACAGCCATCTCGCACAAACCCCCTTGCTTGCTATGGCTTTGAAGTCGTATATGTTTAAAAATCCTAAAACTTTCCGCTTCACTTGCCATCCTTTCACTGTTACGCACCAAAATTTCCAGTATTCCTCTTGAACTAAACGTCTCAGAATTATCGTGGTGATAGGGTTGTGAATGAACTCACCACTATCATAAATGGCCAATTTGCCATTATAACAAAACTCAATAGAAGCTGTGCCGTGGTCATCTGCTTTGTTTGTAGCATTCTAAAACGACAAAACATTGTATGAACTATCATTAGTTCTGCATAGGATGTTAGAGCATAAAAGGAATCGCAGACGACGAGGTATGCCATAGGACTGAGCACACGAAATGGTCCTGCCGAAATAAACGCTGTACTGTAACTGCCCGGTACGACTCTGAAATCAGACATGTTTTAAAAAGACCGTTTCCAAATGGATGAACAGCTTACTGACCTGCCCTGCGAAAACCATGCCAATAATGCTACTATGATCTGAGCTATAGAAATGTTCATCAGCATTGCCTTCATACTTTGAACAATGTGGGGAGTTCTGAAAATGAGCAATTGGGCTTAAGCTATGAAAAGGACAGGGTCAGATAACTATGTTTGGTACGGAAATAGTACGAAACCTGCGTCTTCGTTATGCCAGGGTTATGCCAAAAGGCGCCCTACCTCCCGGATAACTCTGGGATCGAGTCCCGAGTTAGTACACATCTGGGCCAAACAAGCCTAATGTCTCTCCGGCATCATTTTCTTGGTAAAATCTCGTCTAGGAGAATAAAAGTTTCGGGCTGTATAATTGCTGCCCCTTGCAGTTTACTGTATTCTCTCAAGAGCCACTGAAAGCCATTGATGGAAGTCAAGTGTGTGGCGTACATTCTACGAAAGGGATCGATGCGAAAAAATCGCGCATTGCCAACCCATACTAATATGGATAAACAGTAAAATCCTTTGCGTTAACCAAGCCCGTTTTTGGGTCCAGCTTCCATTCATAATCGTAGTGGCGCGCTCAATATGTGGCTGCAAAGACCAGTGTTGACTAACCCCGGTGGCTGAGTTTTCCTTCTCCCATATACCACTTCTGATACCATTTACCGACCCTGAGAGGATAGGCTTGCTGGCCTGGGTGAGCATCGAGCCAGGATTCGATCCTCGGACCATCCGTGTGTGACGCTTTCTACTTAACCACTCAACCCACCAATCCTAATATTGCTTCTATGTGAAACAAGCCCGGCACCTCAAATTTTTTCTTTTGAGATGTGCTGAGTTTCCCTTCAAAAACTTTCCATTTTTTTTTCTGGAACGAATATATCGCTCAAAACATACCTATGATTGATAAGATATAGTAGCAACCCATTCGTAGATACTGCAAGGATAACGAAAATAGTATAGTAGCAGTTAATGAAGACTGAGTTGAAATCAACGAATGTCATTCCGAATTTTAACGTTTTGACTTCATTTTGCCTGAATTTGATTTTTTTTAACTCAAAACTTCATATTCAGGAAAAGCTTATGGGAAACAGGATGTCGTCTGATTGCCCTTTTACGCTCGACGATATGGATGCCCCCTAATGCTACCGTAATGTGTAACCTGGATTAAGAACTCAACATGATGAGCGCTTTATGTAGCTCCAGAGCTGAGCAGATGGGAAGCGCACAGTGTAGGAGCATTCAAGAATATTGAAGAAATAGTGAAGAAGTCAAAGCACATCCCCCTCCGCGTCCAACTTTTCGTAACTACGGTACTTCCCGCTTTGACTATGTAACTCCTTCCCGCCTCAGAATTTCGGACTCTTGGCTAGCCCGTATGGGAGGTAAATGGTTTCTCTACTAAGGTAAGTGTAGTGGAAAATCCAGTGTATTCCGCGCCCTGTCAGTGAACAAAAATCAGGGACTTTGTTGCTTACGCCATCGAATAAAAGGGGAAGACGCTCATGCGATTCCGTGACGACCGTTGGACCGGGTCGGTTACTGATTGGATGCCTCGGGACGTCAAACGTACATCAGGAAGTACGCCAGCGTAATGGTCAGGCTTCTTAACGAAAGCTCTGAATGGAAGGATACTATTCCCCGATGGAGGATGTATTAAGAGGAAGTGTTTTGGGCGAGATATCCACAACCACCCGTCTTCATTTCAATCCTTTTGTGGAGAAAAAATGAATGTGAAATGCTTTGCCGTCCACAGAGGTGTGGGCAAGGGAAAACAAGTGACAAGTGGGATGCTGTGACTCTATTTACTTGACGTATTTGCGAATTGTGGTTACATTTTCTACGGTTACTATAGAAGCTTAGTCTAATAAACATCTGACAAAAAGCTATTTTAATAATTCCAAAATATTTGGATGAATTTCGAAGACTTTTCTGGCTACTTGTACTACCCCGCCCCTTCTCCTTCTTCCCACTTTTCCTTACACTAGATAACTTTTTCGGTATTTGAATAGGTAATAGCGATAATACACTGGAGAAAAACATCTGTAGGAAAAGAGAATGGATATGACGAGCCCACTGAAGCAATGCTATGCTCGGTTAACCTTCTATGGGCTTGACTGTTGTTACAGGGGATATTAGCGATCAACAACACGCCAGAGTAGCTTACGGAATTGGAGCCACATGAGGAAGCTAACAATTGAGAAACGTATTTTGAAAAAGTAACAAACAAACTGAAAACGCGTTTTGAAGGGAGTGGAGCGCCTACTTCAGAAGAGATTTGTTGGCTTACGACAATGAATGAACAATGATTTCACATATTACCACATGAATCTGCGGTGCCACCCACTCTAGAAAAGGCGACTCGGTTATTAAATGTTGAAGTTTCGGGAGGCATTTGACAGGGCACGACGTAAAATGTTCTATTCAAACATTTAGTGTTTATTACAATTCCTATAGGATAAATTCAAATAACTAGAATGTTACATTTACAGATGCATTAATTCCAGTCAATAAACATAAACATACAGCAATAATCAATGAATCAAACATCCCGGACAGGCTGCCCAGAGGTGGTCGGTCAAAAAATACTTCAGTAGAGTGATGTTTAGAGCTAATGTCATAAAGCCAACGGATATTTGTTTACTTCGTAAACAACTTAAACTTAATACCTAAACAATCAGGGACCCTGGGGGACTCCAAATAATCGCCACTAGGCTCCATGCAAATATTAAAAGTATTTTATATTGAAATTCTATCGACTCTATGATCTACGATTTTTCTCCGTCTGCCTAGCAAGTCGATGATGCCCTTATCCAGAATTTTCTTCAATCAGAAAGACTGGAGTCCTAATTTTTTTTTTTCGTAGAAAAGAAAAGGAAAGCAGGGAGGAGCGGTAGAAATTATGAGCAGAGGAAGAAAAGAAATTTGATGCCCGCAGAAAAGGCTTTTTTTATTAGGAAATATGATTTCCTTCGCTTATCACCTTTCTTTTCTTACTTTTCCTTACTCAGCCCTCATAGGGATTAAGCCACGACTACAGAAACGTTGACCTGCTACCTACACGGTGTAAAGGGTAAGCCCCTTCAGTACTGTAGCATTTCCAGTGAATTATTTATTTATTATTGATTGGAGACATAAATATAAATATTCTCACGTGAGAACTTTTTCACGATTGAACCATTTCGAGGTGAAGTATTCCCTGAAGCTATCATGTACTTAATGATATTCATAAAAAGTAAACTTGTGAACTTCAGTAGTCGCTGAAGGTCCACTTTGAGTCCATTTTTTCTAGTTCTCAATTTTAGGTGTAGCCATTAGTATGTAGTGATGGGCGGAAGTGGTATTGTACGGTTCGGTGTGCTACCCGTCGTGCTTTTGGGTTCCGCTTTCAGGGAGGTCGGTCGTCTACAAAGCTTCTCCAAGACCCATTCTCTGTAGGGTGGAACAAAATAGAAAGCGATCAGGGGATCAATCACACATGGCAAAGTGGCAATACAAATACGAAGATATTCACTGATAGAAGCCTCCGATCCAGTAGCCATTGCTAGAATGGATAGCGAAACCGTTGGTAGGAAGCATATGATCGGAACCATGGCTTGTATTGTGAGAGCCTTAAGGAAAAACATATTTTTCGTCAAACAATCATGTCCTGAATCGAAGGAGCTCGAGCCCTTATTGTCAGACCGAAACCTCAAAAACAATGGCTCATAACATAGTTTCTATAACTTATTCTTATATTTTTTTAGTTAGTAACCTCTGAATTATCGTGAGCTCTGCCTTTAAGCCACCACCTAGCTAATAGGTAACCAAAGTAACGTGCATTCCAGACCGCCTCTGATGAATTTTCAGTCAGATGAGTAGCTGGCAATAATTGGAAAAGAGCCAATGGAGCCTTATTGGAAAGTTGCTCGGATACTTTATCGTCTCCACTACGAGCTCTGAGCTTGAACTCTGGTTAACAAATTAGTGGAAAACTTTGAGACAGCTGAGTTCCCCTACAAAATGTTTTTGGTGAGTCAATCGTAAATTTAGGTGGAACGTAGGTTGATTCGATTTGATTAATTATTTGGCAACAAAAAGCGATCCCTTGAGGCTGTTCGCCTCTAGCGCAACTTAGTTAAGTCAAGCACAAGCCAGTCTCTAAACCAGCTTATTTTGTAAGCCTTTCTTCTCTAGGCTTAGGATCACATCGATATAGGCGGTCCCTATAATGAAGAGGCTCACCTTTAAGAACATCCTAGAACTCTGCACTGTCTTCTCGCTGTACTGGTGGAGCGTGTTGTTCAACGTTTTCATGATCAATCGTCTGAGAAACAGAATAAGAATCGGTGAAGCTGCCGCTATTCCACAAGCAATGACCGCACATATTGTCTGGACGAGTTTTCCCGTTTCGAATCCTCCAATGTCACCATATCTGAACAACGATAATTCATGGACAATTCAACGGAGAGAGGGTTTGAGAACAAACTTACTTTTTTAAATTGTAATTACGATGTTCATTGATTGTTTCCTTCATGACAAGGTCAAACCGTAGAGATCCAACGTGCGGCAGAACCTGCGAATAAGGAACTTGGCTTTGGTTTATACTCTCGAATTTTCTGCATAGAGAGGATGTGGTGTAGGAGTATCAAGGGAGACACACATACTTACACAAACACACACGATCCATGATGAATCGAATCCCGACCATCAAGCCTTTCATCCCTCTAATATAAAGTAAAACCAGTTTATTGGTCCCATCCTCGTCCAGCAGGATAAAATCACTGATTGTACACCAGCTGGCCACCGCACTCATTGTACAGACCACGTGTTTTCGATATGACACTAGGATCCGGAATAGAACTCGGATGCGGGGCGAATCCCAAGTCTACGATTAGGACTCTAAAGTTTATCCTGGGCGCACCTACACACCTACAAACCTACAGAGTTACACGCCCGGGGATTTTTTAACCGGAATAAGTTGAGTAGAACTCACCAACAGCAATACCGGCCAAATCGCAATCAAGACGAGAATCACCAAAAGTTCTAGTGTCTTTATCTGTCTGGCCTGTAACTTCCGATAACGCCAAAACATTGTATGTACTATCAGAAGCTCCACATAAAATGTAAAAGCATTAATGATGGTGTAGCCGACAAGGGCTGCCATGGGACCCAACATACGAAATGGACCCTCTGAAAGGATTGCTGTAGTCGAACTGTTCGACATCATTCTGAAATCGGGAATTCCTTTCGTTAACAATTTTGATTTGAATTTCTTAAACTCCCAGGGTTCACTAACCTTCCTTGCAAGAGTCCTGCCGTCAGTGTTATAAGGATTTGCACTGCAGATATGTTAATCAACATAACCTTCAAACTCCAAACAATGCGGGGACTTCTAAAAATGAGCGATTGAAGTATTTACAGCCAAAACAACAACAAGTAACAGCTCTTCCAGTGGAAACAGTAGAAGAAGGCAAGTACGCTGTAAACCAGTAAAGTTTGGAATGCATACCTATATCTGACGAGATATATCAGTAAGCCATTGGTAGATACTCCGACGATAACGAAGATAGCATAATAGCAATTGACAATGAGCGGATTGAAATCGTCAAATTCCATTTCGAGTAGCTCCCTCCAATAGCTACGACCAACACTTCTGAAACCAAATTATGCAAGACAACACGCATGAAATGGTCGAAATCATGGTCTAAAATTGCCATCTGCGTCATGGATTTATAATAGAAGTAGAATTAGACCCCGTTTGAAGCTCAGTTAGACCTCATTTGGAGGTCGGTCGGTACCGGTATGAATTCTACTAGCAGAAGGTGTAAGGCGAAAGGGCGTGCTATCACACGTATGGCCCGGGGATCAATATAGTGTCCTCACTGATTTCGACCAGGCATATTCCTTCTATATCAATCAGCCAGGACTGATTTTAGGGGGGAAGAGTTGAAAAAATGTGGGATTATAGATAACTAATAGCCCAGTTTCCTGTGGATATAAAGCGATGGGCGAAGGTGAAGGGGGGTCAAGTAATACACCCTATCACCTTCGCCCATCGCTAATCAAACGCATAGTCAAACGAGGGTAGAACCCCAGAAGTTAGCCGTCCAGGCTATCCAAGCCTTCAACTTTTCGGGACGCAAACTGGTACGGCTGACTGGGAAGATGAAGCTCTGACGTGTACATTGCCTGGCTACCGCAAGCCGTTGTATAGGTTAGAAAGGTATTCAAACGTTAATGCAATTCTGAGTGGTAATCAAATGAAGGATCCTTCTTATATATAAAACAGTAACTTGGTTTGTCGGTTTGTCGGTATGTCGGTTTGTCTGTATGTCGGTATGTCGGTATGTCGGTTTGTCGGTCTGTCCGTCCGGGTTACTTTATGATTATGATAAAGGTAGTGCTATGGAAAAGTTATCCTTCTTATATACAGAGCAGTGACTTTGTGGGTAGGTCAATGGAGAAAGGGAGCACTGCGGAGGGAAATGAGTAATATGGAGTGAAGTATTAATTATTTCGAACTGTGATTTCTACTGTACTATACTGGCAGTACTTCGGCACTGTCACTTGATCGACACTGGCATGATAC
>UZAF01019579.1:2245-22976 GCA_900617895.1 Haemonchus placei | reverse complement strand
TAGTAGATGGCATTGACTTCTACGAAAATAGCGAAGACTGAGCAGCACATAAACAGTGTTCTTGTAGGACACCTAGGTCCGATACCATTTAGCCAATCCCAGACAGATGAAAAGATTAGCTGTCTTGGGAATTAACTGATCCGGAATTGGTCCCTGAGCTAGATGGTTGATATCAGCACCACTTAAAATGTTCACCTCCGCATCTTTTAGATTTAAATTTCTTGGAGTGTTAGCAACTTAAGTCGTAAACGTATCAAAGCCTCGAGCACTGGCAGTCACTTATCACCTGTCGTCCCGTTGATTATCGATCGTTCGTTTCGCGTTCGATTGACGACACGAGGAATCCAGTCTATAACCAACTTGGATCACCACAGTCCGGTAACGTATGCCCCCTCCCCCCGTTCGAGCTTCCATTCCTTGGCACAGTGCCATTCCTAATTTTCTTGACGGAGCTCGGAACATCGGATTCCCTCCTGCGCTTGCGTATATAAGAAAGTTCTGAGCATAGTTATTTCCACAGAAAGACGCTTACAGCATGTTCATCTTTCTTTCGTAGAATCCAGCTCTGCGAGACTTAGGTCAAGGTGGTGAGGACTGCAGTGTCGAAAAGGCGAGCTCGGATGTTCTTTGTCTTCTCCACTAGTCGTTCGACATTTAATCACGCGCGTTGCGCGTTTCGTTCTGCTTCGGAGTTGAGTCAATCACCATGTTGACTTGGCGACCTAGATACCAGTAACTCAAAATTCCAATAGTTCGCGCCGTTCCGTGAAAGTAGCTTCATGTACCAATCCGTACCGATCCGTTTCGCATAAGAATCGTCTTATGCGGAACGGATCGGTACATGAAGTTACTTTCACGGAACGGGTTCAATCTTGAGCCGATCTTTCCGCTCGCAAGTGCTGTCGAACTCGGACAGCATTCGTTCCGCCTGTTGGCTGTTCGTTGTTATAAGCATGATGTCGTTTGCAAAACGAGGTGATGTGAGCAGGGGCAGTCGATTCCAAGCATCTCATTTCAAACGAGCATGGTTTTTGCGAGAGCGGCACTGAAAAGTTTGGGCGAGATGGTATCGTCGTGCCGAACCCCTCTCACTAAGCTGACAATAAGATTGTTACAGAAGGGCGAAATCCAGGCCGTGAAGTTGCCGTAGAGCTCACAGGGCAACTTTACAGAATTTTACCCTTCGATGAGGAAGTAGTTGTACCTATAACGAGCAGAAAGACCATAGTTGCCCAAAACCTCAATTATCGTTTCTCTGTCCCGGTGGCATAAATCCCTTCCTAAAGAACGTTAGGCATAACGGCATCCTGTACGCTCACGATGCTTGAATTGAGTCTTGTGACAGCGTGGATGTGATAGACTGTACTAAAAACTCTCCGAAATCTTGCTCGTTCGCATGGCTATCCTTCATCTGATATTCTGTCAGCATTGCTGAGGATGACGCGTACTGAAAGTTGTTGATTACAGACAGCAGGCAGATTTGACCTTAGTTGCCAACATCGTCGCGATCTCCTTCTTCCGCAGCAGCATAGTCTTCCTAGTCTTTTACGACGAGGGTACACTGCATTCCGACAAATACCGCTCAGAGAGCTTATCCAGAGTTCTGGCGACAACAGCAGGAAGACTCCTCAGATATTCTGGTTTGCTTCCATCGGGACCGGAAACCGCACAATGCGTAATCAACGTGATGGCATGTCGAATCTAGGTAGGAATGGTGAAGGGACGACATATCCATGTTGCCTAATTGTAAGACGGAAGGTGGGCATATAGAGTTGGCGGTCGAAGAGATTCGAGTAGGGGTCGGTCGTAGACGACCTCCTCCGTTGCCTTTGAGATACACCTCCTGTTCCGTCAGGGCGATGAAGGGTAGTAATCTTGTTCTTTGAATTAGCGGAGCTCCGGGGGGCTATAGGAATGACCGTATGAGCCTGGGCGTCTTCGGCCAAACTGCTTCTCTTCCCTCCGTAAGATCTTCCTTCACTCCTTCCCTGCATGGTTTCGCAAGTTTGGACGTCAGCTGATAATTGCCTTTAGCTCGCGTAATTCCACGCTAGCGTATCAGCCCAAGAGACTTCGATGAGAAACGTCCTCTGGCTTGTTGTAGACCCTTCGCTTTCCTAGCGCTATCGTGAAGATGTTCGAGGAGCCTTTATAGTCCTCATTCCATTCCTGTAAGCTCGCAAGGGGAGCGAAGTGATCTCAGCTGATGACAATCTTGGAGCTTCATTTACTGCTGTGAGCTTGATGGTCCACAGACAAAGAAGACTGTTAGACCTGAGGTTGGGGCACATCTTCCCAGTTGCAAACGTCCGATTTGGATTGTCGAGCTTCGTACGAATCGATGCGATTCGGCGAAGACACCTACACCGCCGACGCCTCTGTTGTCGCATGTTGCAGTGACCGATCTTCTCCAGTCTCCAAAGAGGCGTGCAGGACAGAATGCCTTCATGATCGTACTTAATCTTTTGGCGTGCACCATCATACCTGCGATACAAACTTCCGATGCGAGCGTTCGTGCTAATACAGATCGTTATCATAGACGAACCCTTTTGGATAGCCTGAAACTAACCTATGGCCTGAAACTTTCGCCCATCCACTGAAGGAGTTCCACCAAAAGGCAAAGGACTTGTCAAAGGACACCTTTGGGTTCAGGGGAAAGAGGCCCATTTATATTACTTTTTTGGCATATGAATATCCACATGCAGCTTGCCAGGCTCTAACACATGGGGGATACACACTTGCAGAAGGATTGATCGATGTGAATCCACGCTGCACATTAGAAGCAGTCTTATGAAACTACCTGCGTCTCTGGACGAAAACCGGGGCTTATCGTCCGCGATATACTCACCTCACCGAACGGTCAGTGATCCTTCAATAAGGGAGGACCTTCAGTGAAGGAGATCCGTGGGCGTCTACTTATTAACCATGATAAATTTTTGACATTAGACGCACAAAAACCGAGCAACTCACAATCGGTCGCGGTGGCTTGAAATAGCGCGCTCCAGCGCTAATATACCGGCGTAGCCCCGTGCGTGTAGGCGATGTACCACTACGATGTTTGAGATCTTTAGCAACATCACAGCTGGAGTTTCCAACAAAACGTCACTCCGTGTTACGAAGATGAGGCTTGCGCTTATGCGCACGATGACCTGTCGTCTCGAGAAATCCGATGAGTGGCTTGAAGGGCGGTCAACGTCAGCGTAGAAGAAATAGCCGCTGTTGACGTCATGACGAGGATAACGGTGGCAAGAGAGCATGAAGCAAGATTTCGTTATTTTTAAGCTTTTAGCCACCCCCTCCTTACTAAGTAACTTCCCTTTCTCATCGTGAGGCTGTCTAATGCGTTTAGCTTGATCCCAGCTGCAGCTGGAGTTCAGTGATGCTGCCGGCTCACATCACTGACCTCCTCTTGGAGCAAGATAACAAAAGGATAAATGGCTCAAGATGAAAACACAGAAACTCCAAAATGCACGTTTCCTACGAGACGGATTTCAATGATGTGATTTTGGGGAAAAGGGCGGATGGCGAGAAGTTCCATCGTGAACTTACGATCGAATTTCTCTGTATGTGGAGCCAACAACTGCTTAACAGAACAGATGAAATGTGATAAATTTGATGCAGAGCCCTGAAGGAAAGTGAGGAAAGACGCATCCACGAGTACGTTGAACTCATGGGGTTCAAAACTGACTCACTGGATGACAATCGAAGGATGTGGACAAGTTCGCGATTCAGATATAGTACATTAGGATTAAAGGACTATGAGGATAATTAAAGCCGTCTGACGAATGTGCCCCGCATTCGACTTCCATTCAGAATCGTAGTGGCGTATTGAATGCGAATGTAGCCTATACAATGATTTGCGGTGGCCAGCCGAAGTACAAGTCGGTGCTTTCATCCTCCCAGATGATTCTAGTACCAGTTATAGACTCCAAAGGGATGAAGGCTTTGTTAGCCTAGGCTTGATATCGATCCACGATTCGAACCCGTGACCATACGCGTGAGATATAGTGCCACTTGCCGCTACACCACCGTGAGATAGTCAATTAGAGATAATCAGACGTTCTCACTCTCACCAATCAGAGGCGAAGCTGAATGAAGAAATGCCCATACCAGAAAGTCTCTTATGATCCCAAATTGAAGTGCAGCGAGCTCGTAAGCTTCCTTTCGTGCTCCTAAGGCAGTCATTTACTTATGGGCGAACTTCATATTTCTATGAAACGGGGTTTCCGCAAAATCAATACCACGACTATAAACTGTACAAGGTTGTTTTATGAAGTACTAAATCATCGAGTCTTCCAGCATCATCAATTTACGCTGTCGTGACCTGTTCTATTTCCAAGAGGAAGAACTAGGTAGGGACGCTCATATAGTGCGAATAATCACGCCAAAATCCAGGCGCTACTAAGACCCCCATTCTGAGAAGAAAGAAGTGATAGTGCTATCCGGCTAAGAGCCCACTTTGCTTCCCAAATATCACAAACGATACCATAGTCATAAGGGAAACCCGACTTACCCCTCCCTCCCACGACGAATAGCCACGTCCCTCCGAAGCATCCCATCCCCCAGCGTCGACCCTCGACCCCCCACATCGCCTCGCGGCCCTCCACGCCCAGCTGTACCGGGCGACTCGTCAGCCGCGACGTGACCGCATCGCAGCGAGAGACTCCCGTCCGCCTTCGCGGCAACCCAGCAACCACTCGCACACTGTGTTTAGCGGGCAGCCAAGCCGTGAGCAGCGTTGAGCGAACGCGGAGGAGACCGAGAAAAGCCTTGGCAAGTTGACAGCGATCGATACCCGAATTTTCGCTCTGCATTCTAGTCGATATTCGGGTTCACGACCCGTTCATGGGTTCCCGGTCCCGTCCACGGTTGTTTGCTTCGCAGGACTTTTCTTCCTTCTTCAGCAGTAAACTTTCTTGTTTTTCGCTATGTGTGTTAGTGCTCTTCTGCAGAGTAAAGAAGGCTTTTCACGTAGTTTCACATATAACTGTAGGGGTTGAATGAAGTGTGATTGATTACACTTTAATGTCAATGCACTAACATGAAAGAGTTCCAAGCTCTTTACCGCACAAAGCAGTCGTTAAAAACAGTCCTACTCGAACAGTATCCTTGAATTCGCTACGATGCTGCTTTTTACCGCATTTTCTTGACTTGATGCTGTGGACCATTTTTATTGAACTAGCTTGTTCTGGACGTTATTTTTGTAGGTCGTCGTAGTTCAGTTAGAATACTCTCAGTGGCTTATTTTCGCAGTTTGGTATGCTTCTTTACTGAACTTTGACTCTCTGAGCTCTTCCTTCAGCGTTTACCTATTTTACTTTACTTTTGATTTTGCGTTATACTCTACTTTAAGTGACGAATTCTAATGTGAGTGTTTTTAGTTTATGAATGCAATGTCGACGATTTGAACATCCATCCTAATAAACAAGGTTTTCGTAGTAATGCTATTTTTCTGTAAGAATTTTTTTAATTCGGTTGAATTACCTGACAGTGCTCAGCATTGGCATAGTACCATCGGTTCCCCGTTCTCCTCCTAAAGATATTATCCGTTGCTAATGGCTGAATTCAGGTAGCCAATCAAATGTTTTCGTTTTTATGTTACATCTTAAGCTCGTCTTTATGCGAAGCCCTTCCTGCTTGTATATAATTTTTTTATAGTTGGCTTCTTCGGTAGCAAAAGTTTTTCCGACTTTTAAGTTTTTTGTACTTGAAAAACGCTACATTTTCGAATCATATCCCTCATCGAATAAGGAAAAGGTGAAAAAATTACGCGAGGCTTCATTCGAGTATGGATAAACTTTAAAAAAAGATCCCTCTTTTGGTATGTGAACGTAAATGACGTGTGAGGATGTCGCTATATTAATTTGGTTTGTATATTTGTAAATCTCTTGATTTGTATATCTATCTCCCTGCAGTCAGCATTTATGGTAGGGGTGCCCTGTGGGATATTCCTGATTAGATGGTATGGCCTTACAACATACAAGACCTTCGCACCACACTCGGTCTTCCAGCCATTCTGCAATATTGCAATGATCTGTATGAATCCATTACTAGACGGATCCAGCTTAAATCGACGCCGAAAATTAGAGTAGCTTAGTAAGGGCAGATCCCTGTGCATCTGTAATGATTACCCTTCTCTGGCCAATGACTAGATGATAAAGTTTTTTCTCTCTGCAAAAAAGTAGATTTAACTGCGTGTTGACATCGGGAACATCACGTAGTGAATGACTCGGTGGAAGTTTTCCCACAGTGTTCTTCCTTGCTCAGCCAAAGTTATACACTCCTTATACATAGAATTTGTCGTGAATCGCTCCTTTGCCATGATTCGAACAAGATGTTTGTTTAGGCAGCGCTCGTAACATTTTGTTTTATCTTGGTATCATGAATGGAGAGCCGAGAACTGTTTTACATGCCGTTTTCTTCAAAGCATTGTTAAATTGCTGTGTTTATAGAAGTTTTAAGATTACAACACTAACAGGACAAGAAAGAATAATCTACATGATGGGCTGCTAACTATTGGTTATGAACGGAGATCACTCTCTAATCGTATCATCCAAGCAGCAAAAGTCATTACGTCTCGACGCTTTTGCAACCAAACTAGCGTTAGTTTATTAGTTTTCAATGTGATCTGTTCTGCTGGAACTTTCCAGCGACTTACAGTTGTAGGGTTCGTTCGAACGAGATCTTTCAGAGAGGACAATCCTGCCAAGATATCGGCGAATGGTTACGTTGATAATAGCCTCGAAAACGGCACCGTCAAAATGTTGGAGGCGAAAATAGAAACTCGAATGGTGAGCTAAATCTTGTATCACGAATTGTTTTCACTACGTTGAAACGCTAGTTACTTCTGAAGAGAACTTTGAAAAGAAAAGCTCTCGCTTATTTCAAATAAGTTTTTCTAATGTCAATGATTGACTATTTTTAGTGCATCGAGTGTGGCAGTGGCTTTCTGGGTGGTGGAGCTGCTGAAGTATGCGACACGTGTTCAGGTGTAGGTGGAGCAATGCAAATGGGGGTTGGACTTGTATGTCCGCTGTGCTCAGGTCTTGTGCTCAATCATAATGCGGCTCGTGTTTGTACGTCCTGCAAAAAGTAAGTCAAGAAATGTCGAAAATAGTTTTTTCTTTCTTTTGCTTCGATTCTAGACTTTTTTTTCTTTTCTGAGAAGAAGTAGCCGATCGTAGCTTTTTGTTCTGGTCGCCTCTTTGGTGTGTCTGGTTTTGTTTTAAAGCTCATTGTCTGAAGGGGTTACATTGTCGGGTACAGTAGGCACACCATAGTCAGACTATATCGCAAGGGCGATGATCTCAAAGAAGAGCTGCCATTTCATGTAGGACGCACCGAGTGTATGCAAACCTTCAGTTATAGTAATGGCCGCAGAAGTGGTCGTCATCCCTTTCAAATGAAATTTATGTTCATAAGCAGGCATCTCGTAGAAGTAAATTTACTCGATGTCATCGTAGTTGCGCTGGACAAGTAGCATGTTTAGTTCTATGTGGTCATCGAATGCATAGTGAAGCTACTTGTTCGGTTTCTGCTTCTTACATTTATTTTACTCCAATTTTTCATAACGTCATCCTTTTGAGGTTCGTTCATCGTGAATGCGATAGATCTGATGTTAACATGACCGAATTTGTTTGTGCGTCTTGCCGAAGGTCACCACTAGTTGGGGACATCATGTTGTCGGCCGCTATCGGACCAGCTTCTCCATTGGGTGCCGAATCTGGTAAGTTTTTTTTTTGTTTGTGCTGCGTTATGAAGTCAGCGCCACAAACTTTATTCTACTCTAATTTCGTTATCTTCGGGTTCATGACATCGCTTTTAGACTCCATCACGGTTCCTTCATCAACATCCGTATCTGATTTGACGCTCAATCCTTTTCGATCAAGCTCCCCAGTCACTACTGGGGCAGTTGTTCCGGACTTCAACGTGGACGTGTACAACATGTCAGAAGGAATCTCCTCTCCAGCTACCACGAGTGATTCTGCGCGCAATTCTCCATTTTACCCTGAGAATTCGCCATCTGACGTAGATGAGGATTTCGTTCCTGGAAGGTACATAACACATCATGTGGATTTTTGCTACTGCTACGATCTTTACTTCAATTTTTTTTTGTTTAGCTCCCGAGGAGGTTATACATCTCGAGGTCGTGGTGGCGCGAAGAAGAAACCAGGCCGTGGTAGTTCCTCCAAAACGAGAGGAGCAAAACCACCAAGTGGTGATCCGTCGATTTTTCCTCCTTCCACCCGAGGGAAACGCGGAAAACGAGGATTGAAAGTCAACGGAATCGGAAAGGCCCCTGGTACAGGTCGCGGCCGAGGACGAGGGCGGTAAGGAGTTACTGCGGAGTTATTTTGTGTCGATTCGCTTTGAAGTAATCTTGAAACTACTACTCTCAACTGTGAATGCATTAACGCATGGTTGTTCTTTAATTTTTGTTCTGAATCAAACTTTTACAGCGGAGCAAACTCGCAATTACAACAAAGCGCCGTTCTTCAACAAATTATAATGCAGCAACAACAACAGCAGCAGTTGCAGTTGCATCAACAACAGCCACAAATACGAGAGGTATTCAACGATTTACCTCAATAACTTTTTGGTATATGACTACATGGAATAAATCAAACAGGTGGATGAGACCATGTTGGGAGAAGATGATGATCGAAATGCTCGAGCCGATGATGTGGAGTACGTCAGAACAGCCATCATATGTGACGCGCAAGACCAGTACATGCAGCAGGTAATTGGATTTAGCTTGTTTTTTAAATGCGTTTTCGATTTTGATAGCACAAATTGCTTTTTTCTTCGAATATTATTTTGATGTGTATTTTTTTCCTGCTTTAATCTCTTCATGGATCTGATTTCGTAAGTGTTCAGTCAAGCATATGCCTCGTGTGCGGCGCAGTTGGAAAGCCCCATACTCAAGAAAGTTCTATGGTTGCATGCTGTAATTGCGCTCAAACCTTTCACACCTACTGTGTCGGCTTACATGATAAGGCAAGTATTCAGGCAAGGCCAATTCGGTTCAATTAGACTTGCCATTTTGTCGAATTATCAATTTTCAGTTGAATCAAGCCGTTGTCAATCGAGGTTGGCGATGTCTTGACTGCACGATATGCGAAGGCTGTGGAGAAGGCAAAGATGAGTCGAAATTGCTTCTCTGTGAAGAATGCGACGTTTCTTTTCACATTTACTGTCTATCTCCGCCCCTTGACCGCATTCCTAATGGTCCTTGGAGATGCCAGTGGTATGTTTAAACTAAATACTATAATCTCTTGTTTGCAGAGCACTTTCATTCTCAAATCAATTTAGGTGTGCACGATGTCGTCGATGCAACGTAAGAGTCACCTCCGGCACCGATTTATCTCGAGAAGGGCTGTGCACTACTTGCAGTTCATTACGAAAATGTCCTAAATGTTCTAAACTCTATAACATTGGTGAGAAGATCATCAAGTGCAGTGCGTGTGCTCGGTAAGTCAGCAGTGCTTATTAGAGGGCCTTTCATAGTACTACGGTTGTATTATGCATGCATTGTTAGGTGGTATCATGGAACATGTGAGGATCTTTACAACGATGAGATGTTGGAGTCCGCATCAGCTAATAAAATGCGTTGCTCGGCGTGTCGACCAAATAGCAGGACGACATCTGCCCTGATGGGATTAAGTTAGTTTTTTTTTTNTTTTTTTTCTTTGTCTAGTTTTATCCGAGATATCATGTCCTAGTGTTTTATTGTGGAGCGTGCAGTAACATACACAACACCATTTTAAGGCGACCATTCAAGCCTCCTCATTTGTGATAATGTTGCCTTAAACAAATCTGCTGAGGAGGTACTGCAATCGCGTTTCATGCCAAGCCTCTTTCGTCCTAATCCGGTCGATTCCTTTGGCTACCGATCGGAAAGTTTCGACCACTGTACGTTAATTATACGAAATATTTTTTTTTTGGAAATTTATCGCTTTCGTGACTCTTCATAGTTCATCGATAAAGCCATTCCGTCTCGAGTTGCAGATAATTTTCCAGATGGCACGGAAGATGATTTCCTTCAAGAAGAAATAGAAATGTTGTCGACGAGCACACGTGGCCGTGGCATGGGCAGAGGTGGCGGACCAGGTCGAAGAGTCCCGAAACTAGGTACTATTTTTAAATAACACTGTTTGTTCCTCATCTCCATCGAACTCTTGTTCAGGAGTCGGCGGATTCTTCGTAAAAATTCCTCGTCATCGATTATTGACCATGGAAGATGATTTACCCGATGAAGACGGTAATAAGAAACAAAAAAGGCCACGGAAACCGCGCCGAAGTCAGCTGGAAGACGCCTATCCACCTGCCATTCAAGTTCGTTTCATAAATAATACAACTTCACTGCGAGCCATAATCTTCTTCCTTCCAGGAAGGCTTTTTCGGAATGCGCCCTGTAGAAGGAAAAGCGTTGATCGACGCTGTAGTAGAAGAACCATCTCTAGCGGAATATGGTAAAGGGAGAACTACCACCGCTATTGAAGCCGTTGGACGGGGGCACGAACTCTCTCATGAAGCTACTGAGCAGTTGAAAAATGATTTGACGGAGGTGCGTATATACTTTTACTTTTTTTCCAAGGAAACACTATTAATTCCACTTAGTTTAGGTCGACATTCTCGAGAATCTCGATATTGGAGAAGTCGATCTTGACAATATGGACATGGATTTCACTAACTGGATGGAAGACGATGAGGATGACGATTTCGATGACAGCCTTAATGGTAAAAAAAANAAAAAAAATTGTGACTGATTCTTTTCACGTTATTGCGCTAAATAATCCATTTTTAAGATGCTTTCGACATTGTCAAGGCTGATGGGTTCGAGCCCTCGACTAACAGTGATCTAGCTTCCACTCCTGTGTCGTCTGTTCCGACCGGCCCAACAAGTAATTTTTTGTCACCATTATTTCAAAAAGCAAATAAACTAATCGTTCACAAGCTCTCGCCTATATCACTGACATAGGGGGCGACCTACACTTCACATGTGTTTAACGTTATCTTTTAGCTTTCCCGAACGACGTGACGAACATTACTCCAGCTCCAGCTACGCCTGCATATTTAATGGCAAACAAAGCTAAATCGTTATCGCGAAGTAGCAGTCAAATGGATGGTGTAGAGAAAAATAATCCAACCACAGAAAGGTGAGTTGGGACTTACATACAGATCATGACATTTTATCCATTGCCCTACTAATCACCGTTTCACAGTTCATGGTCACTTTCAACTCACTTTGCTTAATAACTCTTGTTTTTTATATTATTTTGTTTTTTTGTTTATGTTGTTGTTTTATGCAATTTCATAGCAATTTTAAGATGGGAGGAAGACGAACCGCTCGGTAGTCAGGCAACAAAAGCGGCTGTTCTCTATGCTAACGAGAGGCACGCTTACCTCAAAGTGAGTAATGTTACCTGTGAAATTCTTATAGCGTGTAGGGTCTATCCCTTTCTCCTCCTATCATATTGGTAACATTATAGGAAAAATATCCGGATTGGAATGACCGCGTAAAACATATCCAGCGTTTGTGGCGAGTACTTGACACAGAAAATCGTCAAGACTTTGTGAGCCGAGCTAGAGAAAATCGTGCGAATCGCGGAAAACAACCAAGAGTGAAACGTGTAGTTGTAAGTTTCTAAATTTTTTTGTTGATGAAATAATCTTTCAAGAATTACTCCTAAATTTCGTTGATGTCTGGATTTTGTGAGCATGACAAGCTTAAATGTGTCGTTTAAGTATAAACATGCTGCTGCTGCTGCAGACGAACGGTTCAAAGTTCCTAATGTGCCTGGAGGTTCACAGATGCGCTCTGATTTTTACCATTCCGAAATGGGAGGACAAGTACCTCAAGAAGTACCTGTGCAACAAATCCGATCGACAGCTCATTTAACTCAGCCGGTGAGTTTCTGACAGTAAAACATTCTTCTCATCAATTTGGCGCCACTCATTTCTAGGGCTTTTCCCCAGAAGCCAATCGTTGCTTGACTTTATGTTTCCTAATTTTTTGATTCTTCGCTGGTTATTCTTTCAAAACTTTTGCGATGTTTCTTTCCCTGTTAATTTATTTTTGCACGATGTTGCATTTGACAAACCTGACCTGGAGCATCTTTAAATTCCCTTTCTTGCTTTTTTCTGTAAGATAATTAATATTTTTTTACATTGCAGGTACTTGAACAATACGAGTTAATGCGTACTAGAACTCTCGACTTGCAAAAGCATCAGCAGGTAATAACATATTTTTAATTTCACCATTTTAAAAGTACACATCGGATAACTTGTGTCTTTGCTTTCGTTAATGGTTGTTTCTTTACTATGACGCAATTCTTGCAGGTTATCGAGTCAGATCTGAACAGAATGAGAAAGCAAAAGAAGAATCTTGCCGCAAAAAGAAGGCAGATGATGAAAAGCGCTGGAACAGATGCAGATGGGAAACAAATACCGGTGCGCTTACTGTTCCACATCTTCAAAGTGCCAGACAATTTCAATAGTTTGCTGAGAGTTTTATAGTCTCCTTAGGCTGAGGCAATGCTCCATTGATAATTATTTGTGTTCATTTCACTATCTAATCCTTTGCATTTTCCAGGTGGATTTGAATGAGCAAGATCGAATGGCGTTGCAAATTTTACTGGAACAAATTCCTTCTCGGCAAAAGGTTTGTTTCACAGTTTTGAAAGATTCCGTTGAAAAGGGTATCTGAACGTACGTTCACGTTTGCAACACTGCTATGCTAGGCTTATTTTTCGCTCTATTATTGATCGCTTCAGGATCTGGAATCTTGTAAACGTGACTTGAAGACACATCTGGCTACAGTATATGAATTCGAGCATAAATGGAACATTGTGCGTAATGTTGAACCCGGCGATGCGATGCGGATGGCCATGGCCCAGCGTGCTGCTGCTGGAGGTGCTCCTCAACCAGTAGCTGCAGGAGGTGCTCCATTGCCTGGAACACCGCTCTCCTCGCCGACACAGATGCCTGGTGCTTCGGCGCAGTTTCATCCACCAATTGCTGGTTCATCACCTCAGTTCCAACAAATGCGAGTTCCGCAGCAAGTCCCTTATGGTGCTGTATGTGGTCCTCCGCCTCAGGAAATGATGCAGCGTCCTCCTATGCAAGTACGTAGTTATAAGGCACAATCTTCTATTCCACCTACTTTATAGTGGGTTACCGTTAATTTCTAGGTTCCTCGACCACACATGTGGACTCGCGTACCAGCACCTGTACTTGGCGGCATCCTGTATGAGCGATTGCAAACGCCGTTCGAGAAAGAGGTATTTCTTGACATTATTTCTGCTTGTATTGTTCCTAATTCCCAGCTTGAACTCATCTGCATTGTAGGTTTACGAATGCCTGGACGATGTTGTCAGTCGAGTGTCAATGCACTTTGACGGGCGAGATCCTGCTCGAGAAGGGTCTGGTATGTTGAAGAGGTTACTCGAACCTGCGATGGGACAGCAAATGCCTCCCATGGGCCCAGGTCCTCAGGGTCCGCCAAGTCATTTGATGGACCAGCTAGAACCACCACGGCCTAAGAAAAAACGAGCGCAGCAAAAGAAGGTACACTATATAGAGAAGTGTGGAAATGTAAGTAGGCATTTTGTTAATAATGTAGCGCTTCAGTTCGAGTCCGTGGGAATGGGAAATGAGTACGACCTGATGGTAGAGCGTGTGAATACGCAACTGCGACTTTGCGAACAGTTGCCGAAGCGAGCTATGGAACCTGCACCCCGCAATCCTGGTGCAGCTTTTGCTACGATGGGTATCAGCGACCTGCCTGATAGGAGAGGTAAGTTAAAACAGTACTCCACTTTAGTTGCTTAAGTCATTTTTAGTTTTATTAGTTTTATAATTCTTGTGCAAGGTGTCCTATAATTGTAAACGCTCCCCCAGACAGTCGCCCGTAACGAGTTTCGTGGATGTTGATAGTGGAAATGCTATTCCACTGCTTTTCTTTTCTTTATTCTTCAAGTTCAGTCGGTGACTCGACTCAATGTCGGGTTTTCAGATAAAAGAGCTCTCATTGGGAAAGAATTTGGCCACCTGTCTTTATCATTTGTTGATGATTACTATACTGGCAAAGGACGTGATACGGAATGCCTAGAGATGACAAGTCTTTCAATGTCTGATCTCGCCCCGCAGGCTAATCTTCCAGCCTTGACGAAGTACGACACTTGTCATTAACTGATTTCTAGAACCTACGTTTCTAATTTCTCTTTCAGCATACCACCACCTCCGTTGTACGAAATGGTGGTCGATGCCGAAGATGCAGCATTTGGTTCCTTTGATCAGTGGGCAGTGTTCGCCAACTCTCTTGATCGTCAACCGTGTGCGAGTCATATGCGTGTCGCAAGCAAGATTCCTGAATTCACGATCCCGCTTGAACCTCGTAGAAAAGTCTTCAGTATGGTCAGTCTTTAATTTTTATTCGCAATACTGTCGATAGTAACTTCTGCAAGTTTTCCGACACTTTTATGAGTGCGTAAGATCGAATAGCGGAAGCTCAACAGTTTAATTTGTGGGGTGCTTACGGGTTTCAGCTGATGGCAAAAAATATTTGTATTTTCACTTCAGAAACCAGATACCGTGGAAGAGGTAGAAGTCTCGTTGGTGGTGAAAGAGGAAACGTCAGTGCCACCAGGAACAGGCGTTGCTGCACTGTTCGAACAACTAAGATCAATTCTTGGCGTTGAACAACCGATTGAATACCAGCTGGACACACCACCACTGTCTCCTGAACCTTCTACAAAATGTGAGTTGTAGAAACGTTTGATGGAAAAGCAAATGCAAAACACAAAAAGTTGTGAATTGCCATGGATGAGTTGAGGAAATTGCCTTCTGTTTAATACATTTCCAACGTTGATGCGCTTCATCAAACAGTCAGTGTTAGAGACAGCACACCATACTTTTGGTGGTGCACCACTCAACACCTTTTGAATTGGGGAAGCTGTGTAATTAACCTCACAGAAAGAAAATTTGTCGATTCATTCTTTTAAGCTGGAACGATCAAATCTGTTTCCACTACAAAAAAAAAATCATTCTAGCCGAATCTGTCGATAATATCAAACGGGAGCTTCCGGATGTGACTCAAACTCCGATTTCCGGTGGAGGTAGATGCCGTGCGTGTGATCGAAGTATGGAAGCAGTGCTCATACAACAAACAATGAGTCAGTTGGGATTGACGCCGAGTGATGATGAGGTTTGAGCTTCGTTATGTTTGGTGTTTATTGGCGGTCGTACCAAAAAATTGTTTTTAGAAGGATGATACCGTTTGCTTCTGCTCGATGAAATGCTACTACCAGTTCGTCGCTGCAAGCAAGGTCGGTTTGCTTGGTTAAAAAAACTTTCGGTTGGCTGATTGGTACTCTGCTCCTCCGCAGTGGAGTACTATTTGGTAGCAGTATGTTACCAACTTTGAAGGAAACATTTTAAGGTAGCGTTGTCACCCGATCAGCTCACCGCGGCCGAATCACATGTCGACGAGGAAACGCTCGCAAAACTACGACAAATAAGCGCTGAGAGTTTTGCCAAGTGCATCAACCAGGGAAAGGTACTAGTTGTTTTTTGCATAATTAAGTTATGCTTGTCAGGAATTTCTAGTTGCATTTCGTTGGTAATTTTAGGTTATGTGGTATTTGCTCGATTTGAGAATTGACCTTGAAAACCCCCTACATGAAAACTATGCAGTTGCGGAATTTTTTTTNCATCCTCGATTTTCTGTGACGCTGCTTTAGCTTCAGCACTGCTCCGCTTTCCGCTCCAGTGAATGAATGTGTTGAACAGAGACTAACCGCCTTTCCTTCATGCTTGACTCTGTTTTGTGTCACAACTGATTCTCTAGTTATGCCCGAATGCCGTTGTTTCAGATGCGAATGGACCTACCTGCTGCCCCTGCTGTGCCTCCAGATGCGTTTTTGACATCTCCTCGTGATACGCGATATGTAATGGACGAGGGTCGTCGAGACAATGTGCAGGTTTGACGCTATCTTTCATTTAAATATATCACTCGTAGTTTGTATGCAACGCTCTCGCTCAAAAAACTGAGTCTTGCACCAAACAAGTGAGGCACATAGAGAAATTGGCTGCGCCCTTCCATGAATGAACAGGATTGCGCAGTGGTGCCCCCGCCAAAAATGTAGTATTTGTTTTCCGAGACATCTTGGAAGTTTCGATGTAAACTCACTATATTCATTTGACTAACTATTAAATTACACAAAATCTTGTAACCTACTTGCTCACAGTGTACATAGCACGCCTCAAAGGGAAGAGGGGAGGAGGGAGGGGTTGCCACGGAGTTTTAAAATTTGTTTCGATGATGACTTATAGATCAGAATCAAGGGAAGGAGTAGATAGTGTAGGACAGATGGAAGGGATACAGGATGGCGAGCCAGCAGATGGTTCCTAATTAGTTTCTGTGGCGCCGAGGTGTAGGAAAACTTGGTAAAGTATAGAGGGAGTTACTACAATGAAAGGGGTTCATGTTGGATGTAGGAGGCTAATTGCGGTTGTTTATCACTTCGTCAGAAGCTGGTCACCCCCTCGCGGCAATCGGCCTCTGGCGGTCACGGCAGTGGATTGAATCTTTGAAACTAGACTCCATGCCAACGCTTACAGGGTCTGCGCTGGGTGACTAAACAAAAGCAGTTAGCGCCCTATTTCTTTTCGTACGAGCACAAACTGTTATAATTGTTTGTAAAACAGTATAGTTTTGTGGTGAAGTGTAAGTTATTTTGAACAGGATTTATTACTTTTAGAAGAACTTATGCACTTGCCACTTTTATAGGGGTCTATTCAGTGATAAGCGACAGCATTAGCTGCCACAATTAACCAGTCATTAATATAACAGCTTTTTACGCTCAGATTATTCGAGTTGCTGACTTGGCAACAATCCAAGATGCTGCTCAACGCAAAGACACAACTCGATCCCCAGGAGATGACTGGAAAGCGTATAATCGTGAATTACTGCACTCTTTCTTCAAGATTCAGCAAACTAAGCAGGTAAGAAGACTATGTAGATTGGGTCTGTTGGAATTTTGTTTGGTTGAATGTCCGCTTTGCCGCGCAAAATAAAAAGGAACACGTTGGAAGTTTCACCGGTCCAATCTCAAATTCAGGAGCTGGCTTTATCACCAAAGATGGGCGTTGGTTTGGGAACATCGTTCGAACTCGATAGACGAGTATGTGTGCTCTGTGGCGGTATTGGCGATGGTGATCCAGCACTTTGCGGACGATTACTCAATCTGAGTGCGAATCTATGGGTGCATGTGAATTGTGCCATGTGGAGCACTGAGGTAGCTGTTTAATCTTACTGTTTCCGTTATTTTCAATTTGGTTACTTTTGCTTCGATACCTGGCCCCTCTAAATGTATGCACGTTTGTGGGCACCCTGTTTTCCTGCAGTCTGAAGAGCATTATAGATTCTTTTTTTTTGTTGGGAAATAGCATGGTATTTTGCTGATGTAGTTTCGAGGTCAATTTAAATTTTGTGTGTTTTCAGGTGTTCGAAACGACGTCTGGAGCTTTGCTTCATGTAGATCGTGCAGTTATTCGCGCTGCTGGTGTAATTTGTCACTTATGTGGGCGGGTTGGTGCCAGCGTACAGTGCCATAAAGTGGACTGCAACGTGAACTTCCATCTTCCATGTGCTGCAAAAATCCAAACGGCGAAGTTTGTCAAGGACAAGGTTTGTCTGTAAGATTATGAACATACTGTAATAGTAGTGTAGAATTTGAGTCCCTCCTTATACTGGCTGTACTCCTGGCCTAATTCTGTAGCTATATCTGCTTTTATGCATTTTTATTCCGCATCGTAAGGCCGAAACTAACATGAATTCTATTGCGGTCAGGGTCCAGTGTAGGTAAAGGGGAATTCATCGTGCAGAAAAAAGTTATCAAAAGCAGCAGGTCTCACTTCGTAACAGAAGCTATGTGCATTACGACTTGAGAGCAATTGGCTGAACTTTTTTTTGAACCTACTCTACTTCCTTTTTTGGAATTGATTTATATGCATATATACACTGGGCCCTGATTGTAACAGTGTTGTGCTACTTCCGCTTCCTCTAATCTGCTCACAGTCCTTTCAGACCTTCTTCTGTACGAAACATCCGGAAATCAGCCCCGAAGTTATGGTAACTTCATTGGAAGCTCTTCGACGGATTTATATTGAAAGGGATGAGAACGCCTTCTTGTCACGGCTCTTCGATTATTCTGACTCATGCTCGCGGCTTTGTCTGCGAATTGGTGCCTTATGTTTCTTCCAAGTTGGACAGCTTCTTCCTGATCAATTGAAGACGTTCCACAATGCGACGCATATATTTCCAGTGCGTTTGTCAACGTAATCATTGAGTTTTTTTTNTTTTTTTTGTTGCTCATAAATCCCTTTGCAGAATGGGTACCACGTATCGCGGTGGTTTTGGTCGCCCACTGATCCGCGAAAGCGAGAAATTTACGATTGCCACATCAAAGATGTTGATCATCGTCCAAAATTCGTCGTCTCTCATGCAGATCATACATACGAGGGTGATTCTGCTACTGGTATGTCCAAATGACTTCTGTTTTTTTTTTTGGTTTTTCATTTCCATTCGTGTAAATTGCTGTTTCTCAAACCCATTTTTCCATGTGTTCTAAATTTCCACTAGCAAAGAGAACGATTTTAAGAGGCCTGGTCACAAGTGGTTAATTCCGTTGAGCGGATACGGTCGCAGTCAGATGCTCTCCGATTTTTGGCGAAGGGAATTCAAGGAGAAACCTTATTCGGATTGAACGAATCGGTGATCAGCAAAATTACAGAATCGGTACGTTGCGCGCATGGAGTTGATGCGAGCCCTTGTTCCTTCTGATTGTTTTTATTTTTCTTTGCCTTGTTTCTTCAGCTCTTTTTTATGAAACTAAAAATAATGATGATTAAAATGATTGATTAATGACTGAGATGATGATTTTGAATTAGTAACCGATTTGGCTTCGAAGAACCGCATAAGGGATGGGAACAGCTGAGCGCCCTGATTCAAAAGCCCCGCATACATTTTGCGGTACATCCATGGTTTTTCTCTTTTTTAGTGCCATCGCTTAACCGTTGTCCTCCTTTGTATTTTTATCAGAAAGATTTAAATGTCAACCGTTTTATTTGAGGGATTCAGCATCCATCGAATGTTACAATGAGTGCTCCTCTAAGTAGGTACCCATGTACATATTTAGCTTTCACTCCAAATCTCGTCGTTTTAAAACCCATTATCGGTAATTTTTCGCATTCGATCATAAATATGTTTTAATTATCACAACCTCGCTCTTTTCTTCTACTCTGGCGAGCTTTTGGAACTTTCTTATGATTTTTATGGTTCGATTATTTGCTTCAGTTCTTAGCAAAGGGAAAAAAAGCAAAAATAGGTTTGGTTTGTGATTGGCTTCTTATTTTTAGTTGCCTGGTGTCGACGGATTGTTCACGTACACTTTTCGCCATCCGAACAGCCCACTCTTGGATTTGCCGCTTGCGGTGAATCCTTCCGGATGTGCTCGCTGCGAACCACGATTCCGCACCCTAATTAAGCACAAACAACGTGCGCTTGCCAGTGCACCGTCAACAAGGTGAATATTTGATAAAGCTTTATTCGGGCATGTTTTGTTTTATGTTTTCTGAACTATTTACGATTTGTCGCGATTTCTAGTCGCTCTACGCAAGACGGCGGCTCAAGCAGTAGTGGACGAACGCGAGGACGCATAGCAGCTTCTTTCACTGATGAGCTTGCTGCTGCTCAAATGCGAGCCATGTTGCAAGCTTCTGGTATCGGATCCGAGTGGGCCTTGGTGAGTCCTGTTTCATCAGTTTCAATATTCTTTTTCCTGATCGTCCAAGAGCTTATCAATGGCCAAGGCATTTCGAGTTTCACTGTATGCTTCCTTTCTTGAAAAATTTCGCCATTTGCCATTAGTTTGTAGATATGCAGGAAAATGACGTGCATTTTATTGAAATGTTAAAAAGCTATAAGACTTATATCGGTCATCTTTTACATGCTTATTTGAAGATGATTTCTATTCCAGGCGTTGGGAGGTCGTGAACCATTCTCGAGCAATTCCCAAAGTTATACTCTCTACCAGAAAATGCGAAAAGATTGGCGTCAAACTGTGTACTTGGCTCGGTCGAAAATTCAAGGACTCGGACTTTATGCGAAGCGCGATATTCATATGGGTGATATGATCATAGAGTATAAGGTTTGTGAACGGATTTAGTTTTTTGTTGTTCCAAACTAATTATAAAACTGCCTTCAACTTTGTTTCTGGGTTTTCATAGTGGTTCTTTCTCAGGGAGAGGTGATAAGGAGTGAGGTAGGAGAAATGCGAGAAAAACGATACGTGGCACAAAATCGAGGTGTCTATATGTTTCGTATTGACGAGGATCTGCTTGTCGATGCAACGATGGCCGGTGGTCCAGCTCGGTAGGGACCTGCTCGGAATTGTTTTCTGTTTCGTTTGACAATATTTGAAATACTCTAGTCTCACACTTTTTGCAGGTATATCAATCATTCTTGTGATCCCAATTGTTCTACTCGAATACTTGCTGCTGGACCGTATCCAGAGGACAAAAAGATTATCATTACGGCTAATCGTCCGATCAAGGCGCTGGAAGAGGTAAGATCTCAGACTACTGTTGTTATCCTTTCAGTATTTCAGTGCGCTGCTCAATCCGCTCAGCTATTATTTGTTTACTTCTGATTTTCTAAGGTTTTTTT